>CAUYRT010029215.1:0-12757 GCA_963574885.1 Lepilemur ruficaudatus
CCCTGGCTAGAGTAAGTGCCCTGGCGTCAGCCTAGCTCACAGCAACCTCAAACTCCTGGGCTCAAGCGATCCTCCTGCCTCAGCCTCCCGAGTAGCTGGGACTACAGGCATGCGCCACCATGCCTGGCTAATTTTTTCTATATATTTCTAGTTGGCCAATTAATTTCTTTCTATTTCTAGTAGAGATGGGGTCTCGCTCATGCTCAGGCTGGTTTCGAACTCCTGACCTTGAGTGATCCACCTGCCTTGGCCTCCCAAAATGCTAGGATTACCGGCATGAGCCCCCGCGCCCGGCTGTATGTATTTTCTTAATTCACTCATCAGTTGATGGTTCTTAGGTTGATTCCACATCTTTGTAATTGTGAATTTTGCTGCAATAAAAGTATGAGTACTCTCTGATATAATGATTTCTTTTCTTCTGGGTAGATGCATAGTAGTGGGATTCAATGCAAGGAATTCTTAATAAAGGTTTGAGCTAACTGCATGGAATAAGTGAGATGAAGTAGAAATTACATGAGGACTTATTTGTCCTTTAGTCATCATTTCTTATTCCACATTATTAAACAATATTATCTGTAGACTTCTTTTTACTTTTTCATTTCTTGGAAAAGAAATTGTGCTTAAATATCATTTTATCTGGGGGCACTAAAAAGCCTTATTAGTCATCGATATTGTTCTAACTTTTTTATATCTGGCCTTTTGTAGCTTTTATGGCAATTTCCAATATGTGCAAATGTTGTTTCCCCCCCTTTTTTATTATAAGGCTAAGTTATGTTACTTTAGAGTCGGAAAATAAATTATAGATTATGTTCTAAGGGAATATCTTAAAGGGAATTTTGATCAAATGTCTCTTAAGCATATTTGATGGACTTTGAAACCAAATGATAATTCATTTTTAAAATATAAACACCACACCTCACTAGCTGAGAAGCTTTAGGTAATGTGAATATCTCCAAGACTTGGTTTCCTCGTTTTTGAAGCAAACACAATAGTACCTATCTTATATGAATGTTAGGTAATTAATTTTTAAAAATCTGCAGAGTATCTATAGTACCAGGCAAATAAGTGTTTATTGCCTTCATTTTAGAATCACTAAAATTTCATTTTTACTTTTTCTTTGTCAGTATCATATATCACAATCACCCTATCTAATAAGGTTTTCTACCCATTATGTATGAAAAGAGTGTTGAAGCAATCACTGCTTGGCAAGCAAATTATTTCTGCTGATGTGATCTAATAGAAAATAAGTTATAAAAGTTATTTTTCTGTAGTGTTTTTGATTATTTTAAATTCTGTATGCATTTTGATAAATTGTTACTTTAAAGCAATGACTCAATTCAAAATACAATGTTGACATTTGTCCAGAAAGTTGATGGATACAAATGCAAGTGATGTCAGACAACACTTAACTAATTTATAGCTGACATTATTGTTAGATATACTTTTAATATTATCTCAAATATTTTTATCAAAATAATGTACCCAAAGCACTTACTCTAGCATGATGTAAATGGAAGAACATAAGAAGCTATTTAACTTCTGAAAACAATTCTCTACATCTGCAAAACAGCGACTAAAAGAATTTCTCACAGACACTTGTGAAGATTAATTTTGTATATATTATAGCATGTAGCCCATTGATGGACCTGTAGTAGTTGCTCTATAGTGTGGAAATGAATGATTAGCCAAATGAGAAAAGCAAATGCTCTTTATTCAGAGATTGCATAGCAAGGGAGTCAGACACCATCACTTGGATTTTGGCAGAGACTGAACGGCAGGCAGAGGAGTGGGAAAGCTTTATGGGGAAAAGGTCTTCATGTCTGTGCTGATTGGAGGCTATCAGCTTGGTGAAGCTGTAGGCAGGCTAACTAGAAGTGATGGTTAGGGGTGCATATTTTGCTTTCTCCAGTTGGTCCAAAGTTGGAAACAAGCACAAAAATTAGCTGTTAATTGTTAATCAAGTTCTGATCATTTGGGCCCATTTGTTATAGACATTACTGTTTAGCTTCTTAGACTGTTACTAGAGACAGCAATCTGACTTCCTGCAAATCTGATTTACAGATGACTAGCTTTCTGGGCTGTTTATTGTAGATAAGGGGGTTCATTTCCTGGGCAGGTTGCTGTAGGTTGTGGGTCAGAGTTCTGTTTTTATATATGATCTTGTCATTGTCCCTTTGTATATTTAGTCTATCAAGGGGTTTTAGTTTCCATTGCCGCCTTCCTTTCTCTAGATATATTTATTTAAACACATACTGCCTAATGTATTCAATTAAATGTTCAGTACAATTTTAAAATTCCTTCATAGATTTTTTTTCTGATAATATGAGTAAGTTTGGTCTTTTTCTTTTGAGTTACCTGGATTTATATTTGTTTCATATAATGAATTGTATATTAAATAAGATAGCAATGAATAAAAATAGCTAATAAAATGGATATGGCTGAAGAGGTTTTAGCTTTCATGATACTAGGAAATTTAATTAATGTAAAAGCTTCCATGTATTTTTATAGAGGAAGATATGATTTTAATTGTGGCAGGATCATTGTTATTTGTGAGGAATAGTTTAAAGATTAATTGTTCTACCACTTTCAAAACATACCAGGTAACTCTCAATTATCCGGGCCAGTGGAATACAGAGGAATTGGAGCTTCTCCGCATTGGTGAAGTGGATAACCCACAATAGATCCATCATAATTTAAACTCTCCTCCACTTCTTTTCCATTTGCCAAGAAGTAACTATATTAATATATTTACATTTTTCTTCCTCTTTTTGCACTCTCCCTCTCAGGATAGATATATAGATAAGTTGAAAATGGACAAAATGTTAGCAGAAATGAAGGATAAAAAAATTAAAGGAGTTGGATATCTAAAAATGTGATCAGTTTCTAAATCATTGAAAGTAAGCTGAATATTTTAGCTGCTAAGAAAATGTGATCTTATATACTTTATTTTACACCACTATCGCTTTGCCCTCAGATTAAATTTCATACCTTTAATATATATATTTTAATAAGGTTACCATATGCAATGCAATTACCTTTGACATTTTTATAAATTTAATCCCTCCCCCTCCAAAAGAAATATAAGCAAACCTTTGGTCTCCCCCATAGGATTATAATATTGTGCTATATATGCTTCCTACTGATATATAAACTAGTAGAAATTCAGGCAAAATGATAATGCCGGAACAAATGATGTCATTCTCAATAATGACATTGGAAAATGTGAGCATTTCAGTTGGGTTTGTCTTTATACTCCAATAAATCAAAATCATGATCTCTTATTTTATGAAATAATACAAATAGTAATAATATCAGCTAAAACATTGAGTGCTTACTGTAACCCAGGTACTATGCTAAGTGCTTTAAATTAACTATCTTACTTTTATTTCACAAAGCCCTAGAAGGTAGGTACTAATGTTAGTCCCATTTTAAGAGTTAAGAAAATTGAGCCATGGAGAATTTAGGTAACATATGAATGATAAGAAGAACTAGAAATTGAGTTCAGATTTCAGTATTTCTCATTTCAAGTTACTATCGAACATCTTGCTGCTGATGGAAGCTAACACTTTTCGTTCACTTAATGGTAATATGAATTTGAAAAACTAAATTACAAGTCAGAAATCTCAATTCTGGAACCAACTTGGTGACATTTTAGCTTCAGTCATGTTTTCAAATTACCATATCACAAAATGACTTTTCAAAATAATGATTATATTTCATGCATTTATACCATAATTTCTTCCAAGAAATATTTAATTGAAAAATGACCAAAAGCATTTTGAGTTACCTCTATACACAACTTTTTTTCTTATGTAATTGAACACAGAAGAGAAAACCCTATGGACGTAAGTTAAGGAAGTATCTCACAGCTAAATGATGTAGTGGGAGAAATTTGTGATGATATAACAAGGTTACTCTGGTTGCAATTTACCAAGGATCAATATCAATTCCAACAAGGGCTGCTGCTTGATGATAAATGATTGTAGTTTCAAGATATTGGTTTTACATTTTGTCTAAGATATGTCAAGGTTTCCTGCATGGTATCCTTGACATGATACTTGAGGGATTTTTGTTTGCTGGTATTTTGTTTTTTAATCTATTAAGCCAAAAAAAGGAGTTCTTATTAAGACACTCCATATCACTAGGTCTGTTATTTGTTTTTAGAGACAGGGTTTTGCTCTGTTGCCCAGGCTGGAATACAGTGATGTGATCACAGCTCACTGTCGCCTCAAACTCCTAGGCTCAAGAGATCCTCCTGTCTTGGACTCCCAAATGGCTGGAAGTACATGCCACCATACCTGGCTAATTTTATTTTTTGTAGATACAATGTCTCTGATTGTTGCCCAGGCTGGTCTTGAATTCCTGGCTTCAAGTGATCTTCCCACCTCAGCCTCCCAAAGTGCTGGAATTACAGGCATGAGCCAACATGCCTGGTCTCACTAGGTTTTTTGTTTTTTTTTTTTTCCCTCAAAATGTTCTTCATCTAAATAGGAATCTTTTAAATTTTTCCATTTATTATAATAAAAGATTAAGTGAATTAATATATTGAGTATTTATTGCAGTGAGGTACCATGTTTAGCAGTGAGGGTACAGAGTTAGAAGATAGAGGTTCTACTTTTGAAGAGTTTATATTCTAGTTGAGGAGGTGATATTCTGAGAGATATATGCCAAGTATTACAGGAAAAAGGCAAAGGAAACCAAATCAACTTAAGAGGTTATAGAAAGTCATTTTAGCTGTATCTTTGTGGACGATGAGGATCTAGTTTGGAATAGACATAGAGTTTTGGTGGAACAGATGTGAAATGAGTCACAAGAGAGGTAAAGGAAAAAAAAAAAACTAAAACACAAAAAACCCCACCATGAACAAAGGTAAAGAAATGTATTCTAAAGTTACTTTTAAAATCCTACTTTTTGTAATATTTCTATATTGCAATTGCTTGAGAACTTTTGTCATCAGAGGAGTTGGGTAGGCTCTCTCCCAATTTGCCTAATTTTTTGTCAGTATTATGAAGCTTAAAACATGGTTTTGAAATGTCTTGCTCCTAATTATCCAATTCAAAACAAAATCCTTTCTTGGCCTTCCTGAAAAACACTCTCAAATTTCCTGTCTTCTGTTTCTCCTGCCATGACTCTAATTCAGGTCCTTACCACTTCATAGAAGTCACTACAATATATTCCTAACTGATAACCATTCTTTTTGCAAATGGGCTCACTTTCTAAATATAGTGTTTACATTGTGCCAAATGAAAGACAATATTAATGAATATTTCCAGTGCCTGATCATTTATTGGCACCAATTTCAGGTTTTTTTGTCCTCATCTAGTTAGAGTATGGCTTTCTATTATTTTCATCAGTGGAATAAGCTTGAATGATACGTGTTTTATGAAGTCCCCCTTTATATGATATATAATCCTATTACCACTAGCAGTTGAAGGATTTTTGAACATTTATTTTATGAAATACCTTGGTCATTACAGTTGACCAGTCACTGCAATTTATCTTCCACTACTCTCTATCTCACACACACAAAATTGCCCAGAGCTGTAAGCATTATCCCAACGTTGATTTCTTTAAAAATATAGATCATGTTGGTGCTTTCTGTTTTTGTTTGGAGGTATGGATGGATAGTTGATTTATTTGAACAAAGAGCTATCTCTTCTTAATGTATTATACATTTGTCTCTTGCTTTCAAATAGGAACCTAATGTCAAGTTACATTCATTTATTCCTCCAAGTTTTTGAAAATTACAAGGATATCAAAAATGGTTCTGATTTCTCTGATTTTCCACTGATTTGAGGAAGTCCCTCACCCTCTCAAACAGTTCGTTTATAATAAAATATCGAGTGACGTTTTTGTGCAATGCCTGCTCTACCGGTGACTTTCTTAAAATCTGAATATATTATTTTAGTTATGCTACCCTGCAAGATTCACTTTTCTTTAACGAAGTACCTCTTTTTTTTTTCTTTTTACCCATTGCTATTGTTCTTTTATTGCTCCTTGACTTTCTAAAAATCTTCATAGAATTTAGGTTATAACATCTTATTAAACATAATGATAAGCTTTCTATGGTACCAGCTCTGCATTCTTCATTTAATACTATCTTTAGGAATTGCAAACAATATTAAACTATCCTCAATTTCTTAAGTAATGAAGAGATAATTTTTAAACTTCTTTCTCAAATCTATCTCCAAGTATTATCTTCTAATAGATTTGGACTTTGTATAATACCTCTTTGTTATAGTACAGTATGAATTCCTCTACAGTTGTTCCTTTATTCTTCTGGGAATCTGCTTTTTCTGTTGGTAAAGAATTGCCTGGACTCCCTTGAACATTTTCCCTTATTCAAAATGTCAGTTTTTCCTTCCTCTCTCCACTCTTTAAGCAAAGTCTAGTCCTCCATGTTTGTAAAACTACTGCCTCCATCTGCAATACTGATGCATATAAATGCATGTTTATACATGTGATAGAGGTACAACGTTTCCTCCCGCAGGATAAATCACAGTGATTTAAGCCCCCATGCAAGCTGCGACAGCAGCCAAAAATTTAGAACTTCCCAAAGTTAGGGAAGGAGGAGGAGTTGGCAATAGAAATATATTTTTTAAAAAACAAATACATTTTTCTTGTATATAAAGTTCCACACTCTCATTTACACAGACATATCAGGCTCTCTGTACCGTATTGACAGCACAATCTTCTTCCCTCTCATTTGCCATTTGCTTTTCCTTCTCTGTACATTTGTTTCAATCAGATTTTCCCTGAATAGAAATACAACTAGGGCGATTTGTCCTTGGCCCTGCTATATAACTCAACTCTAAGCATAGTAATTTGCACCAATGACGTGCTATTGTGGTATGAAGTGGATGCATAAGTAACTTGTGGCATACTGCAAGAGACCTTACAGACCTTCTAATAAAAACCCTCTCATCCTACAGATGTATACTGATACTGGAAAAGATAAAACCCATAGCCCAGTGCCCTTGTGCTTCTAAGGGAAAGGTGGAAGCCATGCTCCTGTCTCTCCAGTCTTCTGTTGGTTCTGTCAGGTCAAAACCATGGAAATCTTGATTTTGACTTCAAGTCTAATGAGATTTAGGATCATTTGGTTTAAAAGGCTCTTACAGGGAATGCAATCAGAAACCCACGCCCCTGCTGCTGTTTTGTCTCCTCTGCTTGTGCCTCTGTGAGACTCCCTGTAATCAAGAGTTAATGGTTCAGGAGGATCAAATAGAGTTGACAGAGCCAAAGTCAAAGCAAACAAGTAAGAACAATGTTTGTGTTGGGACTCAGTAATTATAATACATACTTGAAGATAAAAGGATCCTTATAAGTTTAACAAATGTTTCAAAATTTTCAAGCACACACCTAAATTTAGCTACCATTTATTGATCACATATTCATGCATTAGGCTCTGCTCTGGGCTTTTTACATTTATCAGCTTCAACCTGCATAACAAGGGTAAGTGAAAAGCACTACTATTCTCCTTTTACAAAGGCAGAAAAAGAAACAAAGAGGCAAAGTCTTTTTGCTTCCAGCTCATCTGATAAAAAGCGGAGATTTGATCCCAGATCTGTCTGGTTTTTAGTCTATGCTTTTAATTCCCACCATTCATTGGGTAAAAGAAAAGGAAAGATCAATATATCATCTCTAATGAATAATAATTAAACAAAATATAAATATAAGCCTAATAATTATTCAAATGAAGTTCATTAAAAGATTGACATAGATTTCTAGTTTCTTTAATTTGTTTTTTAAATATTTGGGACAATTTTTATGAAACCTTTTTTTTACTCTAACCTACAAAGTTTTTACTCTAACTCTAATTAGAGTTAGAGTAAAAATGCATGTTTTACTCTAACTCTAACTCTAATTTTTTACTCTAACTCTACAAAATAATATTTTGAAGAGCACCCTTACCCCTTCACATCCTCAAAGTCTACTACAAGCAGTGTAATAGAAAGTCAGAAAATCACTTTCATTCATAAAAATAAGTTATAGTTGAACAGTGCTTTAAAGTTTACAAAGCACTTTGACATATTTGGCATTTTATTTTCACACCAGAATCCCAGTTATAGAGTGGCCAAAATTCCCTGCCCTATTCAGTGACGTGGTAAACTTGGTTCAGAGCTTGGCATCTACCAAACCAGTGTCAGGTCTTCTGGCTCCAAGTAGGGTGACTTATTCATTCAGAAATGATTCACCTGAAAGAATTTCTTGTGACTTCTTATCAGTACCAAATTTCACTACTGTCAAACATGTTTCTACAACACGGAGACAACATGAGCCATAGAAACAGTGTTTGTGTAAGGGAAGTGTGGCTTTTAAAGAATATTTCAAAGATGTTTATTTTACACTTGATTAATTATCAGCCAGCACAAGAAGCCTTTTTGAACAACTAGGAGAAGCTTCTTCCATTCTTTGTTAAAAAAGTGCTAAAGGAGAAAATCAAAGCTAGGACAGGAAACAAAAAGGGAGGGAGGGACAACTATAGAAGATACTCGGATTTAGAACGATAATAAATGTTTTATCTAAATCATTTAGATGGTTAATTTTTAGGATTACTGCCACAAGATTTGCAGCTTGGTTTTAAATTATCAGAAAAATCTCATCAAGAAGCCTATTCTTTACTGTCCAGACCTAGAGAGTACAATTGTTGAGTTTCTTTACCCTTTACATAATAGAATTGGCACATTATCATCAACTTTCTATTCAGATTTTTTTTGGAGGTTATTTATGTATGTCTATATTTATTTATTTATTTATTTATTTTTTACAAATCCATCTTTGTCTGCCAGAGCCCCCTGTTCAGGCCAGCCTGCTACGATGATTGCTTCTGCAAAGGCTTGAGAGAGAGGGATGTTCTATTTCATTCTCAATGAGGATTGATGGCATTCTGAGAGGCTCAGAATATCCTTTGATTACTCCATGGAAGAGAATAGAGACGATGGTTGTGGATAGTAGGGGGTGGGCCTGCTCATCAGCTTTCCTTTGTGCACTTTCTGCAGTTGAGCATGTCCTAATCACAAGTATCTTGTGTTTCGGTCCCTTTCCTCGCTCACCTGCCCACGTGGAAAGTTCCCTTTTCAGTTCGGAATTCTGACATACCAGCGTGTTCTAAAGAGAGGCTAATTTGTGCTCTGTAGTTTTTACTTAGACACCGTAAATGAATGGCTGTGGATCAGCCTCTCATTACACTTGAGCAAAAGCTGAATTGAGAGACTGGTAGACTACCGAGGGAGAAATTCCAAATACTACAACCATGTCTCTTGCTGCAAAATATTCTACGTTGTGATGAAAGACATGCTGGGAATCAGAAAGGGAAATAAATTGGAAGTTTAATCTACAACCAATTTGGTTTGCTTTTTCCAACAATAATCACAGACATTGTTTAGTAACATTTATACTTGTTTCCCTCCCTGGAAGAAAAAAAATGTTTAAAATTCCTAGCATATTGGAGATATTGAGGTATACATAATTCATATTCATTTTGAGCCTAGTGTAGTCTCTTTTTGGTTAGAGTCTCTTTGTAGTTCTATGTTTAAAAGACCATGCTACTGAATATTCCTGGGTTGAAATGATTAGATTCATCCTTTTACTCGTAATAATTACACATATTTATAAAAGTATTAGATTGTTCAAAGAATAAATAATAATAGGTGATACGTATTATCCCTTATCTTGTGCCAATCTAACATGTATTAGTTTATTAAATCTCATGAAAACCCTTTGAGTTTAGTTTTTTCTATTTATTTTTACAATTTTAGTATTTGCTATTGTTAACTATTATTAATATATTACCTATTCAATGTTTTATCGCCTATTTAGTGTGTGAGGAAACTGAGGCACAGCTATTAGATGACAGAACCCAGCAGCCTGGGGCTAGAGTCCCAGAGGCTGCACTCTTCACCACAATGATGCATTGACTCTCACTGTGCCTCTGACATTTCTTTGCTGTTTAATCACAGCTATAAAGTCAGTACTCACTACTTTAGGATGAGTATATCAGTGAAGAACTTTGACTTTCTGAATTTTGTTATCATCAGATTCCTCATAAATGTTAATTTTGATCTTTAAGGGACTATCTGAATGGTCTTACTAGTAGCTGCTTATCCACTAATTCAGATTTAGAAATTTCCACTTACCTCCATCAAATAATGATTAATTCAGGCAAATAGCAAAGAGCATCTCTTCTTTCAATACCTTATTCATTCATCAAACATTTATTTAGGTATCTACTATGTATCTGATCTAATTGATCACTTACTAGGGCCATATCCAATCCTGCCCTCAAGAAACTTACAAATAAGTAAGTAGCCAATAAAATACAATGAGAAAGTATAGTAATAGAGACAGAGAATGCGTAAGGGACCATTTGAGCAAATAAGGGTGTTTAAGCAGGGGCATGGAAAGGTCAGATTTGGCTTCTAGTAAGAAAATTCTGGCAGCTTTTTGATATGTGAGCTAAAACAAAGAGACATTAATTTATTTCCAGAGTCAGAGAAAACAGAATGGAAAGTTTGACATAAGTGATGGTTTTGAGATAGAAACAACAGAATTTGGGTACCAGTTGGATGTTGCAGAGTGAGATGGAGAGAATTTAAGGATGACACCAGGGTTTCTAATTTGGCAACTAGGAAGATGTTAACATTACTATTAGTGTGTGAAAATGGAGTAGAATAAGGAAATACAATTAATATTTTGGAATATAAGTAGATACAGTCATTAAATAGTGAGAAATATGTGTCTAGAACTCAAATGAAGTTAAGTCATGATTTGGAAGCCATTATTATCCTAGATTCATGACATACTGCTATTCTTTGTAAGTGTAGTTTCAATAGAAAATGTAGAACTTGTAAGGAGCAGAGTACAATTGGTTGAGGAATAAGGCAGGAGGTGTGAATCTCTTTGAAAAACTCTTCTATGTGAAGGGAAGACAGGAGACAGAATGTGAGGTCAGTGAGGAAGATGGGTCAGAGGAAGTTTTCTAGAATAATGAGCATCTGGACATTCTTAGAGATGAGTGAACTAGTGAGATAGAGATGACGGAAGGTAACAGGAAAGGGAATAGTTGGAGAAAAGTCCAGCAGTTAGGGGAAGATAAGTCACCATATGTTTGTAGAAAAGTTCGTCTTAGACAAGAAGTAATTTTGACATGAGGAAACTTAAGAATGAAATTTTAACACATATGTCAGATGGGAGTTTCTCTGTCCCTTGAGCACTAGATAGAATTTTATTGAACCTAAATTCACAGATGGAAGACATTCAAACTGCTTCCCTATTTTTTCTTTTAATTTACTGGGGATAAAGTGCTGAATGAAGCAATTTAGAAATCTGGCAACATAGTATACCATGGGATCTGACTGCCTGTACTTAAATCCAGGCTCCCGTACTTACTAGTTATGTAAACTTGGCCACTTACTTCATCTCTTGGTTTACTCTGTTCTAAAATGAAGATAAAAATAATATCTACCATAGGTGTGTATGAAGATTTAGTGCAGTAATACAGGTAAAGCTCTTCAAACTATGCAATAACTGTTAGCTCCTCTCTCTTCCCAGGTTCCAAGTTCCTCATGTGGCGCTGCTCTCCCAGAGTTCATTGGTTCTCACCCTTTCTTTAATTTCCACAACTCAGTCCCTTCTTTCATTTCTCCAACAACAAAAATAATTCACACCAAGACTTTGTGAATTTGGTAGATTAGATTGAAAACAGAACTGGTGGACTGGGTGGAAGGTTCATATCATAGAGAGCACAGTTGCTGACGACTTAATCCTTTTCTCTCTCTGCTGTTCTTAGCTCTGTTTCCTCACAGATTGATAGGAGACTCCCAAATTTCTTCTCTCTGTCCCCCCCCTTTTCTTTTGAGACAGTTTCTCTCTGTCACCCTGGGTAGAGTGCAGTGGCATCATCATAGCTCACTGCAACCCCAAACTCCTGGGCTCAAGTGATCCTCCTGCCTCAGCCTCCCAAGTAGCTGGGACTACAGGCCCATGCCACAATGCCTGGCCAATTTTTCTATTTTTAGTAGAGACAGGGTCTCACTCTTGCTCAGGCTGGTCTCGAATTCTTGAGCTCAAGCAATCCTCCCACCTCAGCCTCCCAGAGTGCTAGGACTACAGGCTTGAGCTAATTATATATAATTATGTAATACTAACATTATGTATGTACTGTGACCTTTATGCCAGGTTCTTTACATACATTCTTGTAAAATATAGCACTAACAAAAAGGAGATGGCCGAGCGCGGTGGCTCACACCTGTAATCCCGGCACTCTGGGAGGCCGAGGCAGGAGGATCGCTCAAGGTCAGGAGTTCGAAACCAGCCTGAGCAAGAGAGAGACCCCGTCTCTACTAAAAATAGAAAGAAATTAATTGGTCAACTGAAAATATATAGAAAAAATTAGCCGGGCATGGTGGCGCATGCCTGTAGTCCCAGCTACTCGGGAGGCTGAGGCAGAAGGATCGCTTGAGCCCGGGAGTGTGAGGTTGCTGTGAGCTAGGCTGACGCCACGGCACTCTAGCCCGAGCAAGAGGTGAGACTGTCTAAAAAAAAAAAAAAAAAAAAAAAAAAAAATAGAGCGAGCATTCTTTCTATATTTTAAGCAAAGGAAACTAGGAATCAGACAGGTTGAGTAGCTTGTGACTTAGCTAGTAAGTGACACAGGAGTCAAACCCGTATCTAGCTTACTTCAAAACCCATCCTGGAAAAATAAAATAAATAAATAAAATTAATTGAGAAGCACAAAAAAGGCAGAAGAACTGAT
>CAUYRT010029216.1:0-11059 GCA_963574885.1 Lepilemur ruficaudatus
TATTTGCACCTCACAGAAGGAAAACAGTATCAGCCTAGTCTTAGATGGAAAATTCCCCACAATAATTCAAAAAGAAAAGAAAGAAAAGAAAAGAAAGAAAAGAAAAGAAAAGAAAAGAAAAGAAAAGAAAAGAAAAGAAAAGAAAAGAAAAGAAAAGAAAAGAAAAGAAAATCTTTCTATAGCAGTAAAAGTCTTTTGGACCTGCATCTTCTTCAACAGTTTGTAGTTTTAGAATCCAAGATATTGATGTTATTCATACACACATACACACACACACACACACACACACACACACAGAGGCATTGAGGCAATTTGCAAAATGAAGCAATAAAAAAATGAATAAATGTTAAATCTAAATTTAATGAAAGGTTATGGAAGGAAGAGAATTATGTGTATGGTATTCACAGAGTACTTTGCTATACTATAGTTAAGCTGCAATTTTGACTCTCCCTAGTCACCAAAGCTAAAAGAGGTTGAATATCTATCAATATGATTTGTGGAGAATTTGAAGAAAATATTAATGGTTTCTCAGTTGAAGAAAATTTCTCTTAGCATTTTAATCTAGAAGGTTCTTTCTGTTTTTGTTTTTTTTTTGTGTGTGTGTGTGTGTATAAAGTATAGCTTTTGTGAGGAATGGTAAATGTAATAGTGGATATTGTCCTTGCCTATGTCCCTACGGTAAATTTAGCGGTGAACTTTAATACCAGGTCATTGAACAAAGTGGGAAGCCATGACATTACACAATAATAACAGTCATTTAATTGCCAGGACATTTAAATTTCTTGTCTTTATTTAATCTTCCAAATTCCCTTTACATCATAGAAAAGAATTAGCTTTCAAGAGCAAGCAGATTGCCAAGTGCCACTTAACTAGTAAATGACTGCAGTAGGATCAGAAACTGGGACGTCTGATGCCATTGCCCATGTTTTTATATGCAATACTATCTTGGCCCCATCAAAAGTTGTTCTGTAAAAAGTAAAGAGAAAAGAATCGAGATATTTCTAATATGATTTTTCTGTTATTCTGGCTTCATCTGCTAATAAGTCTAAAATATTTATGGTACTGGAATGGATTAATCAAATATCTTTCAAATGGGCGGCCATAAACCCTTGGCCTCTCCGTTTGTTGATCTCCTCATAGTTAGCAATTTTATTTTTCCTTAACATCTCTTCCACCATTCATTTCTATAGTCACACTTTGGATCTTGAGATCACAAGAAAATGAACATCCACCAAACGTTGATATCCACTTTAATACAGCATTTCTTATACTCTTCTTCTCATTTGCTCAGACACCCTCACAATTCTTTCACTTATCAATGCCATAAATATTTTGACTCTGACAGTCCTTAACTGTGCATCAACTTCACTTGTTCTTACCCAACTCTAATTTCATGGTCTATCATAAACAACCATGTTATTTCTTTTGCCCACATTTTCCTGTCCCTTAGAGCACTATTTTCTGATAAACCCCAAACTTTCATGAATCCAACAGACTAAATGCTTTTTTTCATTTTAAATGTCTCTTAAAACAATGTAAAAATTATTTAGTCTGCATATGACTGTCAATGTAGTTCTTCCTAATAAACGAATTCCCTTGTGTAAGAAATTACACAGGGATGCCAACACCTTCCCTCTAGTGATGCTGCTACCTAAAGCATATGGTTTCCACAGTTGCCGCAGAAAAGCAAGAAGGGAGAAAGGGAGGAATGAAGAAAGAAAAAAAAGGAAAAGATAGATGTTACTCCTAAAACCTAACTCACATCTGTAGGTGCACACACACACACACACACAGACTTCCAGTCTCTATTTAAATGGCACCTATTCAGAAAAATCTCCCCTTCAATTATATCAAAGACAACGGACTGATCCTGTCTTTCTGTTCCCATTTTCCTTAATGACACCATCCAGAATAAGATCCTCAAAATAGTACGCAGTGTCTGAGAAGAATACAGAAAAATATCATTATGTGGAAAGCAAGAGCAGAAAGCAGAAACTGCTATAAAAAATAAATCAACTATGTTAAGTGACGCCTACAAGGTTGTATAAAGCTAATCCCTCTCATGCTCCATTCTGTATTGCAAGGTCTAAAAGGTCTTTTCTCAGATTCCTTTGTGGAAAAGGTACTGGATACAATTTAGTTTCTACTGTTGAGATGCAATTATCCAAGATTTGAAAGGCAGAAATGGAATAGGGATCATCTTTCTTCAGCTGCAGTGGTTGGCAAACGACTTCTAAAAGACCAGAGTGTTTGTAGGGGATAGACTCCTTGTTCTAATGTCTAATCACCAGCATCATGAATGAAAGGTTATTCATTCAGGCAAGCAACACAGATAACAGCAGCAGCTTCCTAACTTCTGGATTACAATGAAAATGATTTGGTCTGTAACTCAAAGGCTTTCTTTTAACTTTCCACACTCAAACACTTTTAATGATATTTGACTACCGAATTCCCTGAAATTAAGCCACTTTTTGTTTAAAACACCTAGAACTTTGTGTGAGAGAGTATTTTGTAATTAGAAAGGTTGCAGGAAACTGACTCTCACAAATGAGAATCCAGAATTGGTTTATCTGACTTGGCTGGCTTTGAAAGATGGAAAATAGAATATCATTAGTGGAAAATGGGGTATCATTAGTCCAAATACGTGTGCCAAAATGATTACATAAATTATTATTCTGCAATTCCCTGGAATAAAATGCTCATTTAAGGCAAGCTTTAGCAGGTCAGCTGGCTGCTGTGAGGGATTGTTATGATGAAATTGAGTAACACAAGTAACATGATGTAGGCAGGCTATACTGATGGCACTGGAGATTTTTAATTTAAATAAAAAGTAAAAAGGTAAATTCAAAGTTTTAAATCTTTAGCTTAAGTAATGACAGAGAACAAGAAAGTTCCCATGCTTGTACTAAAAGAATCTTATTTCTTCTGTAGTTCAGAGTTGGGCTGCTCAAACTGAAAAACAGAAGCAGAAACTTGTCCCACAGGTTGCTACATCATAACATAAACTTATTTATCAGCCTTGCTAGATCTCAAAAAATTTAAGAGATTAACTAGGACCCTGAAAAATGGAATGGTGCATTTGAATGAATGATGAATCTGAGGACTTTAATGCACAAATCATGCAGAGTCTTTATTCAGAGCACAAAAACCCACTCTGGTAACAGAAGCTCAGCCTTGCCTAAGACCTACAGCGACCTCACTAGAGGTAGTTATCTTGCAAGTGAAGAGCAATTGTCTTCATCCCCTACCTTTGCCATCCCACACCATCTGCAGGTTTGTAAATGGAGTAAGCTCCCGACATCCTCCAGGCAGCAAGTATAAACTCTGAGTTGAGTTATAAAATAATTTATAACATGAGAATTATATAATTTTGCTAATTTACATTAAGAGAGACGTGGGTAATATACGAAGACCTGGATTTGCTGGGTTTCATTAATTAAAACAGTATGACTATAAGAAGAAGTATTAATAAGACCCTTCTCCAAATATTGGTTCATAAACAATTTATCTATGCCTTTTATTGTAACGAATCTATCTCTTTGCCAGTTAAGACTTTCCAGACATATGCTAAATAATGTAAGGGAAGATTCTAGGGAAAAATCATATAAATTATCTAAAACAGTAATTTTAAATATCATGAACATTGCAAATTAAAGGATCCCTGATTTTTGAGATTATTGATATGAATAGCAAATCTCTTAAATATTATACTAACAAATAGTAATAAATCATCAAAGGATTTTACTATACATGGTAATTTAGAGTTGAAATAATTGATTCAATAAACATGTGGTGGACAATGGTTCTCTAAGTTCTGTGGGCTACAGTTCACTTTGAGAATATTATGTAGAGAAAATGCACAAAGGTACATGTGATATTTTACGTATGATTTAAGTTGGTTCCCAAAAATCCCTGCATCCTAGTACTGGAACCCCTGTGGTGATGTGCATAGTTGAAGTAAGAAACTTTGTTCAGACAGTCTAAATTATTTCCTTGAATTAAGTCAGGTTATCAGAGACCAACATAACTTTTTGTACTGATTTATTTTGTAATACTCCTCTAATAGAATTTTCATTATAGAATTTTACATACAAACATACACCCACACATGCAGTAGGTTTAGAGATAGCATTAACTATAATGTCTTTTTAGAGGTCATGACCCTATCAGGTCTTGCTATCAAGAAAAGTTATGCAATTAAAGATTAAACATATTTTTAAATGTTTTCCAATTCAATGAACAAAGTCTGATGCATTTTGCATTTTCTTTTGCTGTAACAACTAAACATCAAGGCCCAGCACAGTGGTGCATGCCTGTAATCCTAGCACTCTGGGAGGCCCAGATAGGAGGATTGCTTGAGGCCAGGAGTTCCAGACTATCCTAAGCATGAGTGAAACCCCGACTCTACCAAAAATAGAAAAATTAGCCAGGCATCGTAGTGCATGAGTGTAGTCCTAGCTACTCGGGAGGCTAAGGGAGGAGGATCACTTGAGCCAAGGAGTTTGAGAGTTGGAGGTTTGCAGTGAGCTAGGCTGATGCCATGGCACTTTACCCAGGGCAACAGAGGGAGACTCTGTCTCAAAAAAAAAAAAAAATCAAAGATGGAGTCATTTGAGATGCATCTGTAGCAGGTGTAAAAATATAGTTTGCATTAACCTGGCTTTATTATTTTTCCATCTCTGTTTTTCTTTTACCTAAAATTTTATTTTATCCTTTATTACATATACTTTGCAGAAAATTTTAAACACTTGGTGAAACAAGAAAAGGGATGGAAGCCTATAAGAAAATCTAATCATTATTTATTATGTTGAAGATCACAGAGAAATGCTTTAAAAAAAAAATCTTTAATCTGGGCATCCTTTTAGATGCACATCCAGAGTGCAAGATTAAATATGGAGTGTTTTGTTATTATATATTATTTGAAATACAAATTAAAGATCATATGCATTTTATCAACAGCATGTTTTCTTAATAACCAATCTAAAAGAGCAAATTAAACCAAATTGATATTCTTCACTGCATTATATAAATGATAAGAAACTAGATCTCCCATTTAATATTTGGCCAAAATAGTGTAGCATAGCCAAATTCTTCCTGTACCTTGATCTTTGCCATGTGGTCAAAAATAAAACATCTTTATAGATGTCATCAATGCTTCCAGTACCACTATTTTCAAGAAATTAGTTACAGCCATTTCTAGCTCTTGCCCTCACCTCATGCAACATATTTCTGGTAGTCACTACAAAGTATGAGAACAGTACTGCAAAGCTCTCAGTTTTGTAGTCTTTTCCCTTTATTCATTACTTTTATTTTAGGAAATATGTTTATTCTGAGTTCCAGATTTTCATCACTTCTCAGCCTTTGGCTAAGATCAAGGGAAAGTTCCAGATTTTCAGTAAGATTTTGAACTTTATATGTATTGATAGCTAAAATTTTAATTTGAGATTATTTTCAAATATGAATGCAGACTAAATTCTTCAATTTCTATTTTACATACGTGTCTATATACCTAGTCAGGCCTTCTCCCACTTAAGTCTATTTTTTTATTTCATTGTTTTCACCTTTCATTTATCATTTATTCATATATTTGTTCTTTTATTCAATAAGGTAAAATATGTACCTTGAAAGAATCTTGACAGTCTAGTAAAGAAGATAATCCAACAGTCTGGAAATCAGATGATTGTACTGTTGCATGATAATCATTATTATGGACCATCAGTCATCTTTGAATATAGGTTAATATTATTCCTAAAATGTAGCAATTATTTTATCTTGCTGTATAACCAATGCTCCATTTCTTTTGATGGATAATATTCACTTATTCCAGATAGTTTCATGTAGCTAGTTTTCAATTGTATTCATTGTCAGGCTTGATCAGTTTTTATTAATTCAAGTTTATGTAGATCAGCTCACAACTAGTCTTAGAGAATTTGTTATAGAGAATTTCTAAAGTTGGTTAGGATATTAAATCTTAGATTTTTTACAGCTATATTAAAAATATTTTGTTATGTATATCTTCCCTGTGTGGAGTCTTTTCACTATTACCAAAGATATAAAGTTTTCAACTCGACGTATGTATTTCTCTCCTATTGTTTTTCAATCATATGTAAATGAGATTTGGCTTTATGAAATTAAAAATAATTCTTATTTTTTTAAATAAATTCTAACCTATTAAAATTTCAAGATTTTAATATAGTAATATCACAACATAATTAGCTCATAAGTGCTTCAGAAACATAACTTAATCTCTTCATAAGATGTGCTTATAAAATTTAAATTTCTCATTAAATTCACCCATTTCCTAATTAGAACTGCAAATGCTATTATCAATAAATAGTAAATATATTTAAAAAAACTAGATGGCAATATTTCACTCTTAAAAAAACTGTCTTTATTTACATATCTGGTACATGGTGACTACAATTAATTCAACCTCTAATTGGTTTGGTGGCCAATACTAAGTCAACCTCTTTTCCCAGATTAGGTATATCATCTAAAAGGAGCTCTGTGTTATAATATGTGATGTCGGCTACCTGTCAGAAGTCATGGCACTTAGAATCACCAAAGTAATATAAGAATTAAATAAAGCAATTTTTTTCTTAGTCTTTTGGAAGATTTTTTATCTTTACGAAGTTAGTAAAGCTCATGAGAGGCACCGAAGACCTTTGGACAAGACTTTTATAGATCACAGAATTTATTCCTTTCTTTTCCAGAACCCTTCAATTTTAGCTGCCCTCTCCTCTAATCTATCCACATACATTGCACGAAGGGAGAGGACAGTGTAGTGTGGAGGGATTTTTGTTTGTTTATTCCCTTTTGGGGAATACAAATACAGTACTAAGAATCGAAAAAATCATTCTCATCCCATAACTGATTTGGGTAATTATCATTTGCTTTTCTTTTATTAAATAATTCTTTTGTTTGCTTCCCTCCAAGCTCCATTCCCATAAAGGCATATTCTAGTGTATGTAACATAGGTCCTTTCCATCTCTCTTCCTAATATTTGCTTGCATATAGTTATATCCTTAAAATCATAGTGTATTATTACTTGTGGGTATTTGATTCATTTATTTTGTGCTTCTAATATCCTTCTATTTTTCTATTGTTATGCAGTGATAGTCACTGTATGTCCTTCAAGACTTGTTATCACCCAAACATGGATATGTATGTCTTACTGCGTGTTCTCTTATGAAGTACACATTTTTGAAGGATTATACCCACAAATGAGAATGCTAGGTGGGGTTAGGCAAATTAATTTCTCTAGACATTGCCAAATTGGTCTCCACAAAATTATATACTCCCAACAACAATGCACATGGGTTCCCATTTTGCTTTACCTCACTAGATGTAATATAACTTTCTAATATTTTTTTTAGTTTTTGCCATTCTGAAGAATGCAAAATATTCTTTACCTTAAACTTGTATTTCCCTAATGAATAATGAGAATAAATATCTCTTCAAATGCTTGCTTGTCTTTTTGTATTTCATCTCTTTGAATTATTTTTTTTTATTTTCTAGGTTTTCTCTTCTCTTAAATAGCTTATTGCTAAAAAGTTTCTTAAATATTCTAGATATCTGTACATCTTATATCTTATTTTGATATTGCAAATATTTTCTTCCTATTGTCTTTCCATATACTTCTCTATTGTTGTCTTTTTTAAACAGAAATATTTAATTCTGATGCAATCAAAACTTTCCATTTTTAGTGGAGTCAGATTACAATCAGGAAGTATAAGTGTCATCAGTGCCTAAATCTCATTTGAGAAGCATAAATGGCCCTTGCTTTAAAAAGCATTTTTGCATACCCAGAATCTCCTCTCATGGTCAGCATGTACAGAGCAGATGAACACCAAAATATGCAATTCCTATTCATCAACTTGAAGGAAAGTGAATAACAATCTAGATAAATAAGTAAATTATCATTTCTTGGCATTATTAACAGAAAAAGTTATGGATGGGTATAAGCATGTTTGATGAAGAGTGACAAGACTCTAATGTAATATCACAGGCCAAAAAACAGAGGAGAAATTTTACTTGACTTTAAAACCCCTGTATTTGAAACAGGAAGGTCCAGATTACTTCCTTAAATTCCAATGAATCTTTTTTTGTGCAGTTGCTGTCTCTTGTTTTCACTTTTTTCACTTTTTTAACCTATGAAAGTTATATAAATTACTTCACACCATTGCTTTTTGAGTTAATGCAACAGATAGTTATAATTTTTCTGCTTCTACCCTCACTGTGAGACTGGGAGCAATCAGCAATTTTTCTGTTTAGTTTTCTCATTTGTAAAATAAAGATTATAATAGTGGCCATTTAATAATGGGCTTATGAAGAATAAATCAATGTATATATAAAGCATTTAGAGGGCTCCACCCATATTAAACACTATATATGTCATCACCTATAATCTATAGCTTTATTATTAATGACATTATAATTGTTGTTTTCAGTGTGCCTCTATGTAGTAATATCCCCTGTAACCAATTTTTTGTGGACTAGTAAAATAAATGTCCAACACTGTTAACATTATGTGTAAAATCAAACCAAATCACCTGTGAGTAGTTTATGCAGACTCTGTAACAGGGTGATGTCAGGCACAATGTACACACATGTGAATACATATGTATGTATTATGCAAATTCATTAGGAGGTGACTACTATTATTTTATTTGATCTTATACAAAAGGCTGAGAAGCAATTCTATTATCTCTGTTTTATTGATGAGGTAACTAAGGCAGAAAGAAGTAATTTCTCACGGTCTGATAGTGAAGGGAGATGTAGAAAAACTATAGTTATCAGGTAGGTATATGAACTCAAAACTCAGTGGTTTCAGCCTGGGAGTGGTGGCTTATGCCTGTAATCCTAGCACTCTGGGAGGCCCAGGCAGGAGGATTGCTTGAGGTCAGGTGTTTGAGACCAGCCTCAGCAAGAGTGAGACCCTGGCTCTACTAAAAGAAAAAATTAGCCAGGCGTGGTGGCATGTGCCTATAGTCCCAGATACTCGGGAAGCTAAGGCAGGGGGATCGCTTGAGCCCAGGAGTCTGAAGTTGCTGTGAGCTCGGCTGATGCCATGGTACTCTCTAGCCTGGGTGACAGAGCCACGCACTGTCTCAAAAAAAAAAAAAAAAAGCAGTGGTGTGTTGTCATTTACATCCACAGAGACATGCATATGTGTACATATTTGTGGATGCATGTGAGTGTATATGTGTGTGTAATATTTTTGTTTTAGTTTTAGGTTCTAGGTTAGGTTCTGAACCATTGTGAAAACTGAGTGAGAGTCTCCCCATTTAAGTGAAGTGTTAACATAAAAGCTAATTATGAAATGATGTTTCCGAGATTGCACTTAACCAGCCCCAAAGAATTTCAGCTCCAATAACTTCCATCTCACTTATCTAATCAGTTCCACCAACCAAATATACGATTACCCATTTATGACATAATAAATTCCAAACTTCCACTGTCTAATCTATTATAGGTAATGGTTATAAAATATAATGCTCTAAAATCATTAAGTTCTCCTGTTGCCATTACATTGGCATTATAGAGATGCCCTTTTGGAGAGAGAACTTACTAAAGGCATGGAATTTAAGGAGCTATACAATGCAATCTTAAGATAATGCAGTCAAACTGTATAATAAAACCATAAAATCTGCCATGGACCAGTGTTTAATAAAGTTTTCACTCTAATCTTATTAACAAACTTGAGTCCTGAGAACCCAAAATGATAAAAGGACATTCTGAAGACATTTAATGAAAGAGAATTTGGAAGTCACAGTCTATACATTTGTCCATCCTGCATTAAATGGCATATTTCTAGTCAAAGAGAATAGATTTTTAGAAACCCTACATAAAACTATCCAATGACACCAGCTGGACACGAAAGAAAATCCTGAGCTTAAGTGTTCTCTTTATTCTTAAATCAGCCAGTTGTATCTAGATATCACTGTCCATATGTTCAATAAGATTAAGTACTTTTATAAAATGTCTGAAAAGAAAACTATAGTCTGTCTGAAAAAGGAGCATTCTGAAAAACATATACGGTTGTTGTCTCCTTTTAAAGACAAAACAACAAACCTATGAGCCGTTTACCATGCCAGTTTTCTAGACAGCTGTTGTCTCAACAATACTAGAGTACTGCACAAGCCTCTAATCTCAGCTCACACTATGCTTGGTATTTGGAGTGAAATAAAACATTTGAGTGTTATGATCCTCCATTTCCGGTAATGATATGGTCAACCTCACTTTCCCTCTTGCAAACGGGAGACAGGATGAGTCTAAGGAATGAGGGACTACATTAAGCATGTTTATGTTTATTCATCTAGAAATGGCAGTAAAGAAATCTCTCACCTACATACTGCACACAATATAACCAAAACAAGTAATCCCATGAATGATTTCCCATGTCCTCACTGTAAGACAGAAAAAAAAAAAACACATAAAACTCTATTCTACTGACAAGTATAGGATTAAGAAGAAAATTTTAAGACAGTTAATGTATAAGAAATAGGAGAGGCTAAAGCTAAAGAGAATATAGCATAACAATTCCCAGATTTTCAGAGCAGAGTTTATTAAAGAAAAAAAATATAAAACCTTGTCCTGAGAGATTCTAATATAGTGGGTCTTACTGATGTCTCCTACAGGTAGTGGAAGGACTACATTATGCAAAACACTTGTCTAGCAGAAGTCTATTAGCATGGTCATGGACGTTACGCTTGGAGGTACGTGTTGTACTTTAGAATATATGAAGTCAAGTATAAACTTTTTTTTAGGTTGTGCTTAAAACAAGCCAATACTCATTGAAATGAACATAGAGATTAATGACTTTAGAAAATTTTGGAAAGAGAAGGTAGATCTCTTCTAGCCACATCATACTATAAAAGTGTTGGCCTTACACAATTTTGAGCAAAATCACTCCAGCTTCATGCAGCAGGTGCCTCTGTTTTTCCCATGTCAGAGCCCCTCAGCCAACCTCTCTCTGGCTTTAACCAAAGCTCAGACTCAGCTGAAACTTGCTGTTGGCAATATTCTACTTGTCAAGGATACTTGGAGGGTCTTTCTG
>CAUYRT010029218.1:0-29220 GCA_963574885.1 Lepilemur ruficaudatus
TGTATTTCTTTTATTTTTTCTTTTTTAATCACCAGAAATTATAAAGTATATCTATGGGAAAAACAGAGCAAATCAAGTTTCAGGAGAATGACTCTCTTCTGAAATATGACAGACATAGTTCTAATAAATTGGATTTTCTGTGTTGCAGAGATCAGGACTACTTTATGATATTTATATTAACTTAAATAACATATAAACACATTTTAAACATTTGCTGATAATATTAAGTATTAATAAATAGTAATATAACTTAAAAAAAAAAAGAATGTTTGATCTTGTCTTGTCTCTGTTCTGTACCTGGAAAGATAAAATTGTAATTCCTTATTAGTGTGGAATCAGACAGGGTTTAGTTTTAGCCAGCAGACTTAAAGTTAAAATTTGCAAGTCCTTGCTTATGGGAGGCCAGCAAGGAATTTCCTGGTGTATGATTGGGGGGGGGGGCAGTCATTGTAGATGCCTGAGGCTTTTTGCCTTTCCCTGGGGATCTGGCTGACACATAATGTTAGTTATTCATTTGGAAGAGGGTGTTGCATAACTCAAGCCCCAGGCTTGACCTTTCCTTTTGCATAAGGGGTGTGTGTGTGTGTGTGTGTGTTGGGGGGGGCGTGAAATTTTTATTTTGCTTTACAGCAGTTATTTTTGCCATTGAACAGAAAGACATTTTAAGAGTTTGGACCATTTTTAAAGGCCTTAATTATGAAAAGTTACAATTGTGAAGAAGTTCCAAACCATGTCCTATAGAGAAATATTAGCCTAAGGAAGAGAATGCTTAGGAGACATGATAGCTTTTTACAGATGTTTGCAAATGCCATAATCCATGCTCTGACCATTCTATGACCTCCTGTAAGTGTCCAGAATGCTTGTGATAGTTAAAGCCACTTTCCTAGCACCATAAATAACATACAGTGAGTGTATCTGGAACCTTAAGTGTCTCCATTGGTATGTGAAGCCTCTTACAGATTGGTAAAAGGAGAATTGTTTTAAACTCTTTATGTGCCTTTCATTATACCGAAATGAAAATTTCCAGCTTTAGGAAGAAAAAAAGAGGTATAATTATTTTTGTTCCTGCTACCAAGTAGGGAGGCATATTAAATTTGATTCCCCCCAGTGACTAAGTCACTTCTTACAGCTATAGGAAGGTGTATTAGCTCTTTCAGGCCAGCAGGTATCATTCAATGCATTATGGAAATAATAGAGCTCATTGTGTTATTAATACATCATTTTGGTTTTCAGTATGTAACTTACAACCACTTAGAATGGTGTTTTGAACTAAAGTTCTACAGTATGATGCCTAAGTTCACCAAACCGAAGAAAGCAAATGCTATGTATGCCTATGTTAACCCCCGGATTCGTATTTATTTCCCTAGAAAGTAATGACCTGATGCAAGTGAGAGGATCTATCCCAGTGCTTTGCTTTTTATTAAGTTGGGCCCTAGAAAATCTTGTATATTCTAGGAGAAAAACATCTTGAAGTCTTCCACTGTTCTTACAATCAGAATCAAAGGAGAAGGATTAACCAGTTTGATCCTTGGTATCTTTTTCATGTACTCATATTTTATAATCTGGATAATTTGCATTTCTTTTATCATAGCAAAAAAAAAGTCAGATTGAGATAATTGTTAAAAATTTTATTGGAAAATACTTATCTTTATTCTTTCTGTAAACACTGTATTCAGATTTTTTTCCTCATTTCTTAAAGCAGCGTCTTGTTGGTGAATTCTTCTACCCCTAAAGAACCATTTCTTGTCCATCATTTTTTCAAGGCAGACAGGATGACTTGTTAATGTTTCCTCATCATCTCAACTTATCCAGAGAGCACCCTGGATAATTTTAGCACTTTTTCTAAACTTGTAATATGAGCAAATAGTATTGAAAAATTAGAAAACGTGAATTACCAAAAAGAACCCAAATCGAATCAAACCCCTTATCTCAGAGAGAGACACTTTTTACTCCTGTGTGTGCGTATGAATGTTTTAATCAAAATGATCACAATTTGATTATTTTCCTTTGTAGCTGATGCTTTATTTTCCATAGGTTTATGTTATAGAATTTGAAACTACCAGCGGGATCATTTTAAATGTGTATCAAGATATTTGTTAATCTTTTTCTTTATTTAAGAAAAAGTCACAGTGTGCCTTTTTTTTTTTTTAACATTCTGTAATTATTCTTCCCTGAGTACTTCAGTGAGATCATGTTATAAATATTCTTTATTATTGCAAAGCGGAGTGATGGAAAAAAACATGGCATATTTAAACGAGTGTCTTGGTAGTACTACCAGAATAAATGTATATTCTTAAAATACATTAACAAAACTTATGTTCTTTGAGACATGGAGGCATAATTCTCAAATTAAATTTTTACAAGACAGAATAAAGGTTGTTTAATGGGTGAAAATAAATTTCTGTAATACAGAAAGTCTGAATGAGAAAAGGACTAGTCAGTGTATAAAATATGGTTGATATAATAATGAATTTAAATACCTTAGTAAATCATGGCTGTACCTTTTTATTAGACATTGTTTCATAAACTGGAAGATGTGGCAATCTGATAAATCTGCCTTTTAATATTCAGTGGTTAATTTTTAAAATAAATTATATCTTTGTCTTTTATTGCAGTAGTTAGCTAAATCTATCTTAAGGAATGTGGAAATCTGAAGTCATGCCAAAGTAATAATACAAGTATAAGTAAAAAATTCTGGACTTGAAAAGTTAAAACTGTTATTTCATCCACGTTTTTGGTATATTTTCCAGAAGTTTAATGTAGAGGTTAAGGGGTGGGGGAGAGTAGTTATTTAAAATATATATGTTTATGTAATTGCCTTAAACTATTTATCTTCTAGCAGTTAAGAACCAATTACGGTTGAATAAGCAAGTAAAGTTTATATAAGTTACCAGTTACTCTGAGTAAAATTGGCAGCACTATTTTTAAAAATAAGAGTTTTGTAATCTTATGAAGTTGCAAAACTTGATAATAAGCAGACTTTTATTTTGAATGTTTATGTGTTCCATCAATATGTGGATTTCTTTCTCCATAATTTTTAACATTTAAAAAGTTCTCTTAATGGCAGACAGCAATAGCAATTTTTAAATATTGTCATTCTACTGAGAACATTTATGCTATATTTTTTACTTTAAAGGTAATTAAGCATCTGCTTATTGCTTTTCTGTGAATGACTATAGCAAGTATAACACGACATTAATAACCCATGGTTATTTTAGCAATTAATCTTTACTAAAGTACAGCATTGCGATTCTCTATGTAAGACTCACCATCCTATAAAACAGTGTCCCTTTATAAACTTTGATCAAGTCTAGACTTGCATCATATACAAGGCTATGGCCACTTACCTCCTTTATCATCTGTTAAATGACACGGTGTCAGTACATTTCTAATCAGTTGTAATGAGGATTAAATGAAATGATACTTACCAAATACTAATACCTTTATTATATAAAGTAAGTGCTCAAAAAAATGTTAGATATCATTATTTTCCAGTAAGATGTATGGTCCATGTTATTCTCTGAAATATTTATCCCTGGCTCCTAAAATTATGCCTTGCCCATAGTAAATATTTGTTACCTGAGTCAATAAATAAATAAATGCATATTTCATAGGTGGCATTTTCATACCTTGTTGCTATTTGTTTTTGAGTTAGATTTGAGAACATAGACCTTATTTAATTCTTGTATTCTACAAATATTTATTGAATATTCATTCAGAACAAGCATACTATCTAAGGTTGTCAGTTACCAGTGATATATTCAGTTATTTTCAAAGTTCATTAATTTCACAAATACATATTGAGTATAAATATATGTGCTAGGCGTTGTAGACAATAGTTCAGATTGAAAGCAGGGAAACCAGTTAAATAATACTGATATCAATTATAGAAAATAATCTGATGTCCTGACATCCTTGGAGCATGAGCCTGGTATCTATAATATGTTCACTTAATTTAATATAGTACAGCCATTATTGTCCATTTTGGGCTTTGAATTCTATACAGAAGAGTAATTACGAAATAGACCGTAATTCTTATGAAAAGGTATGCCGTCTGAAAAATACTCGGATAGAATATTTTCTTTCTGTCTGGGCAAATGTAGACCTTCATAGTAACTGTCTAGGCAGAAGTCTAAAATTAAGAGCAGGGATGCAGAGCTCTTTATTTCATTTCTAATTACAGGCACGCCTCATTTTATTGTGTGTCATGTTATTGCAATTTACAGATACTATATTTTTTATGAATTGAAGGTTTGGGCCAACTCTGTCTTGAGCAAATCTTTTGGTGCCATTTTTCTCACAGCATTTGCTCATTTTGTGTCTCAATGTCACATTTTGGTAATATTTACAATATTTCAAACTATGTCATTACTATTATGTCTGGGTGATCTGTGATCCACTGGTCTTTGATGTTACTATTGTGATTACTTTGGGTAGCCATGAACTGTTTCCACATAAGACAGTGAACCTAACTGATGTATGTTGCATGTGTTTTGACTGCTCCACTGAGCCGCTCTGCCTCTATCCCACAGCGCCCCCCACCCTGTTTCTCTCCCTTTCCTTGGACCTCCCTGTTCCCCAAATCCCAACAAGTTTGATTTTAGGCCAGTTAATAATCCTGCCATGACCTATAAGTGTTCAAGTGAAGGGAAGAGTCACGTATCTTTCACTTTAGATCAAAAGTTAGAAATGCTTAACCTTGGAGAGGAAGACATGTTGAAAACCAAGATGGGCTGAAAGCTAGGCCTCTTGTGTCAGTTAGCCATGTTGTAATGCAAAGGAAAAGTTCTCGAAGGAATTTAAAAGCACTACTGCCATGCACACATGAATGACAAAGTGAAACAGCCTTATTGTTGATGTGAAGGAAGTTAGATCGTCTGTGTAGAAGATGAAATCAGCTACAACATTCCCTTAAGCCAAAGTCTAATCTAGAGTAAGGCCCTACTGAGAGAGGTGAGGAAGCTGCAGACGAAAAGCTGGAAGCCAGAGGAGAGGTTGGTTCATGAGGTTTAAGGAAAGAAGCCATCTCCACACCATAAAAATGCAAGATGAAGCAACAAGTACTGATGGAGAGGGTGCAGCAAGTTATCAGAAATCTAAGATAATTGCTTCCTTCACTGCAAAATAGTTTGCTACACTGCACAACAAATATTCAGTGTGGATGAAGCAGTCTTCTATTGGAAGAAGATGCCATTTAGGACTGTCTTAGCTAGAGAGGAGAAGTCAGTGCTTGGCTTCAAAGCTTCAAAGAACAAGTTGACTTTCCTGTTAGGGGCGAATGCAGCTGGTAACTTTAATTTGAAGCCAATGCATTGTCAATGAGTAGTAGTATTTTGAAAGGTATCCTTTATTTGAGCACTAGGCCTCAACAGTGGGCTTAAAATATTCTGTGAACCATGCTGTAAACATGTGTGCTATCATCCAGGCTTTGTTGTTCCGGTTATAGAGCATAGACAGAGTAGATTTAGCATACTTCTTGAAGGCCCTAGGATTTCAATGAAGTATTTTTTATTTAAGGTATATACATTGCTTTTTTAGGCATACTATTGCACACTTAATAGACGATAGCAAACATCATTTCAATATGCACTCGGAAACCAAAATATTTTTTAACTCACTTTACTGTGATGGTCTGGAACCAAACCCGCAATATCTCTGAGGCATATGCCTATATTACTTTTTAGTACATGCAGGTATCTGATGATTTGAGTGATAAGTTATGAGTTGAAAATACTTAATGCCCATTAGTACCCAGACTTGCAGACTAATGTGAATATGAAGGAAACTAGTGTCGGCATCTGTTTGGCCCCAGGTTCAAAAATACCAGGAGAGGACTGTTTTTGGCCTACCAACTATAGCTTTTGGGACACAGGCCCTAGTACTTCCCAGAAGGAGTTTGCTGCTCTTCTGGGTAGAGAAAGTGATCCATATATTGTATATTGTCATTTATTCATGTAATATTTTGAAAAAGTAAATGGATAAATTCTGCATTTTCATACATAAATATATATGTGCATACATATATTTATGCGTATGTCCATATATATGTATTTGTGTATATATCTGGTGTGTGTGTATTACAATGTCCCATTTTATACTGTTTTTTTAATTTTTAAAGCATTTTAAGCTCATTTTATCAATTCTTTCCATGCAATAAATGTTTTAAAAGCCCATTTAGATATTTAAGAGATTTGTACAGATGTGGATTTTTTTAAAAAGTCATGTAAAATAGCCCCTTAGTATGTTCTCAGGTTCATCTCAAAAAGGTGTAGCTTTATCTTTCAAGTTATCTTTATGTAAGTGCCTATATTATTTACCTCTGCATTTTCTAATCAGCTATGTGTAATTTTCAATGTTATTTATAACTTTGAGGATAAAACAGTTTCAGCTTATATTGCTTTCTCATACATCCGTCATCTTAATGCTTAAATTTAAATTTTGACTTCAAATTTGTTAAAAGACCACAATAAGCAGAGAAAAAAAATGGTACATGACATCACTGGATAAAATTATAATGAAAGATAGCAAAATTTAAATGATAGATAGAAGTGTGAAACTTGATGTTGTGATACTAATTTGAAGAGGCTGAGGCTCTTTTGGTAGGTATATTGAATGAAATGAATACCTCTTGGAAAATTCTGAAAAGTATTTATATCAAGAAAGAATTATGTACAAAATACGTTGAAAAGTGCTGATAGTTGGCTGTGATAAATAGTCGAGATAAACAAAGGAAATCTATAATTTAAAAATACAGCGCTATGGAAAGAGAGGCTATTCTACGTTAAAAGATCATTAAAAGCCGTATTTTAATACTGATGTGAATGTTGTTTAGGTCTTTTTGAATAAGTCAGTAGTAATATATATAGTTTTAAGAATGTTAGTAAATATAAAAGTAAATTGACATTTACAGTCCCAGCTACTGAGGCGGCTGAGGTGGGAGGATCACTTGAGCCCATGAATTAAAGTCCAACCTGGGCAACATAGTGAGACCCCATCTCTGAATAAGTAAATTAAATGAATGAATTGTATAGTAAATAACGATTTGCTAAATCATGTATGAAAATAGAATCGTGATGAAATAGAAAATGTTCTCATTTTTTTTAGATATGAATACTGAAGTATTTAGGAGTGAAATGTAATTTGTTTTTAAGTATGTCAGCTTCTACTTGCCATCAAAAGAGACGATGGAAACAGAAATTTTGGCAACTTTTATATATAGATGATGGGCATAAATATGTGTTTTCCATTTTTTTCTCTACTTTTCTAATTTGAAATTATTATTGTTTTTTTTTGAGTAATAATGCTTACCAGTACAGTTTTCAGCCATTCTTTCTAATACCACAGATGGGTTGCGTATTTTCATTTTTATTTTTCCATAGTAGAGCCTGCACCCAGCCATACTTTGCATTTGCTTCTCATCTTTCCTCTCAGCAAAATATAGTATATAAATAATAACTCTAATACCAACCTTTTCCTGGTGACTTGCTATGTGCCGTGTATTGTCTAAGTCATTGACTTGTATCAGCTCTTAATCTTCACAACAACCCTATTATAGAGGTAATGATACAGTCCTATTTCGTAGAGAAACAAACTGAGGTACAGAGAGTTAAATCGATTGTCCCAGTTCTCACAACTAGTAATTGGAAGATTGGGGATGATGGAGTCCTTTCAAATCTAGCTACGTCACTCATGTTATTAACCAATAGACTGTATTGCTCCTATAAAATATTGTACTAACATGTGAAATAGGCAAGAGTTCTCCATATACTCTGTATATAGATGTTTAGTATACATTATGCAATGGTCTTCTGCATACATCATTGTTGAAAAAATTATGTTAAGGGAAATCAAATAATTCTAGAAATGAAGGAAAGATTAATTTGAGGCCAGATTTTAATGGCCGAAATACTTTATTTTGGAAATGGAGTATGGATGGCAAAGCAACAAATACTGCGTACTTAATCTAAAGGCCTTTATTACCTATTACCTATAGAGGACAAGTCTGTGTGTGTGTGAGCATGCGCACGCATGCCTTGGTGACCCAAATAAAATACAGACTTTGAACTCTGACTCAATAAGCTATTGTAAGATATATAAAATTTTCAAAATTAATCAGGAATGTGAATAATCTGCCCATTACCTCTGGGTTAAGAAAGGCCAGGACAGAAGGTTCCGAAGAAATTAGCATGATTTATTAGTAGTTCCAAGTTGTATCCATTTCAATTTATCAGCGTGACCTTGCCAAGACTCTTTAAAAAGCTTCCAGTGTTCACCTTGAGTCTCTGCTCTGCCTTAGTTTGAACAGTGGTATGGTTTTGCGGCCTTTTTTTCTCTTTTCAGTTTATACTTGCTAGAGCAGGTCAGTCTCTGGTTTCAACTTTCCTTCGGTCACAGTCTGAATTGATCGGAATATTTAAGGTCAATCGACCAGAATAATTTACCCTTGGTCTTTTATTGAGGTTCTTAAAAGTAAAAATATGAAGGCTAGGTTTATTTAACAAAACTAGGAGTATAGAGACCTCTTTTCTAACACCAGTTCTTTAACTAGCTGGTGGGTGATTTTACACAAGCCACTTAACTACGGTTCACGGTTCTCATCTTAAAATTTGGCAAAATTAAATCTACTCTGTTTACTGTGCGGAAATGTTGTAATGCTGAAGTAAGATAAAATATTTTTATCAGCTATAAACAGATCCCACATCTGTGTACATTATAATCGTTGATTTTTGTTAATATTCTTGTGTCAGTTTTACTTTAAGCCTCTTCTAAAACATCTTTCTCCCAGAGATGTGTATTCTACTCTCAGAATGTTTATAGTCCATTTATTACATCATTTCTCAATCTTTAATTTATAATTACATTATTACATTATTATAGAGGTTGAGTTGGCGACTATTGTGTATAAACACAACTGTTATACTTAGTATAAAATCATTTTCTAAATTCTCAGGTGGTGGTACCTATCAAAATATGGAAATCTGCACTTATCTTTATAAAAGCGGCCATTCGGAATTAAACGGGATGTTTTTGATTGGGACATCTGTCTGACTGAGCCCTTGATTCTCATGCCTACGTAGACAAAATGCACCTTGGCAGTCACAGCAAACCACTGACTCTCACACTCTCCTTAAAATGTATAGATAGTGTTTAGTTGTTGAGTATTTTACCTCTCAGCACAGGTATGCTAATCTCTCTAAGGGAGTTGTGTATGTAGCAGAGGATAAAAGAAATGACAATTTTTCATTAAGTGTTTGGTTAAATGAATGAGGAATAAAGTTTAAGTTTCGAGAAGAGTCTTTTGGCTTCAGAGATAATATTTATGATAACACTTATGTTTTGAAGTATAATCCTGAAGCTCTTGGTTAATTTGATTCCATTTGTTTATTTAAACTTTAGTAATAGCAATTTAATTTATTTGTTCCTCACAAATGTATATAGGGTTACTATTTCTGTAGGGAAACTTCGACACTAGATGGTTTTACATAGAATGCGGTATTTATGACTGGTGCAGGAGCTGATACAAATTTGACCACACTTTTGTTTCTTTCATTTGTGATAAATTCCTTTCTATTCATTCCTTGTCTTTTTTCAAAAAAAGACTATTAGGAAAACATAAAGATTTCACCACTCTTTACTCAGATTACTCTTCTACTAATATTCTCGTCGGTGTCTAGGTAAGATTATAGATTTCAGCATTCAAAAACAATGATTTTGGCAAAAGAGTACTTGTAAGCCTCAAGAAGTAAGTTAGGTAGGAATTGATTTATTCTTTTCTATAAAACACTTAAGGCTACATCAAATGCATTGTGTACTGGTACATCATTAGTGAAATGGAACACGGTTTCTCCTAATACAGTAAAAATGGTTCTACATATTAAGAAGAAAAATCCAAGATTATTTTCCCTCAAAGAGGAAAGAAATTCAGTTATGTAACTAATGACCATACAAAATAGCTTTTTTTTTTTCATTTCCATAATACTAATTGTAGTTACTTTATTTTTGTAAGCATTTTGTCATACTGTAGTGAAGCGAACACAATTCATTCCATGGAATATTTACACAAGGTCATTGCATTAAACAGCTTCTTCAGTTTTCCCTCTTAATTTTCTTTGCTTGGCTTCATTTAAATTAAAAACAAACATTAAAAATTTCCTTGCGGTTTCTTATCATAAACAAAATGGCTTAGAAAAACATTTTATCATTTATCATAGGCAGGAAAAAGATAAGTGTACCAAAAAAATAACCAATTAAAATAACCAGGACTGCAGAGTCCTGCCCTGAAAGATTCTGTTTCTTTTTGTTTGACTCAACTGGTCAAAACATCAGGCACTTTCTCCTTCGAGAACATACCAGGCTGTATCCCAATGTACTCATTGGCATTTGCTGCATTGCTGATATAATTCACTGACAAAATATAGTGCTTTGTATTTTTTTTTAATAAAATGTTGGTCAGATTGTGCAAAATGATTGAGCAAATCAATTAAAGTGGAGAGAAGCATAGGAATGAGGGTATTTCTTTCTCTCATTTAATAAAATATGTGAGAGTTAGGATGCTAAGATTCCTGAGAGGGATCTCAGAAGAAAATAGTCTATGCTTGACGTGGACATGGGAGCTAGATGATTTCTTGTGTGGTCTTAAGGATTTTAAATATTTCTGAGGTAACTCTGACTGTACTTTATAATAGCCAAACCAATATAAAAGGAACTATTTGTTAGACGTAGGAGTCTTAAAAGTGACCAAAACTATTAGATGATACATGAAAAAATTCTAAAGAAATTGAGATTATTTGGCCTTGAGAAAAATGATAAGCTTTATGTGTGTGACAGGAGGGCATTGACGAAATAGTTTCAATAGGTACCAAAAACACAACAAAGGAAATGAAATGGTCTTTGGCTCAAACTGTAAAAATTTCCTACAAGTTAGATTTGTTAAACATGAGGATATATTATTTAATACAATTTTTTTTCTTTTTATCTTTCATGGTATTGTTTATAAAAAGAAAACCTCTTTCCTGGAATGGTTCTATAAACTAAGAAGAATTTGAGTATTAGATGTATAAACATAGCTTCTGGATGCAACTTTTTTTTTTTTTTTTTGAGACAGAGTCTCACTCTCTTGCCCGGGCTGGAGTGAGTGCTGTGGCATCAGCCTAACTCACAGCAACCTCAAACTCCTGGGCCCAAGTGATCCTTCTGCCTCAGCCTCCCACGTAGCTGGCACTACAGGCATGCGCCACTATGCCCGGCTAATATTTTCTATATATTTTTAGTTGGCCAATTAATTTCTTTCTACTTTTAGTAGAGACGGGGTCTCGCTCTTGCTCAGGCTGGTTTTGAACTCCTGACCTTGAGCAATCCATCCGCCTCGGCCTCCCAGAGTGCTAAGATTATAGGCATGAGCCACCGCGCCGGGCTGGATGCAACATTTTTCAAGGACTTTTTACAAAAACAAATACTGGAGGATAAAAATCCTTCAGACATTTATTGAACATTTATTTGTCATATACTGTACGTATGAGAGAGACAACATTTTTCTCTAGTGTATGGTGTACTTTAAAATAGCCCTCCCCAACCCCTCAAAACCACAATGAGATATTACTTATCTCCAGTGAGAATGGCCTTTATTAAAATGTCCCAAACAACAAATGTTGGCATGGACGTGGAGAGATAGGAATACTCCTACGTTGCTGGTGGGACTGCAAACTAGTGCAACCCCTGTGGAAAGCACTATGGAGATACCTTAAAGCGATACCAGTAGATCTACCATTTGATCCAGCAATCCCATTACTGGGCATCTACCCCAAAGAACAAAAGACATTCTGTAAAAAAGACATCTGCACTCGAATGTTTATAGCAGCACAATTCACAATTGCAAAGATGGGGAAACAACCCAAGTGCCCATCAATACATGAGGGGTTAATAAAATGTGGTACATGTATACCATGGAGTACTATTCAGCTATAAGAAACAATGGTGATATAGCACCTCTTGTATTTTCCTGAATAGAGTTGGAACCCATTCTAAGCGAAGTATCGCAAGAATGGAAAAATAAGCACCACCTGTACTCATCAGCAAAGTGGTATTAACTGATCAGCACCTAAGTGCACATATAGAAATCACATTTATCGGGCGTCGGGCAGATGGGAGGGGGGAGGAGGGGATGGGTACATACATACGTAATGAGTGCGATGCGCACCATCTGGGGGATGGACATGTTTGAAGCTCTGTCTCTGGGGGACAAGGGGGAGAAAGGCAACAAACATATCCTAAACATTTGTACCCCGAGAATATGCTGAAATAAAAAAAATAGCCCTCCCCTAAAGGATGACAATGCCATATAAACAGCAATAATAGTAATGGCAACTAAAATTTATGTATACAATTCTCCAAGTAAACATATGTTTGTGTTATTTAGTATTCAAAAGAATACTGTGAGGTGATACCATTTTTATATTTGTATTACCAGTGAAGAAACTGAGGCTAGAGGGCAATGCAGCCTGCCAAAGGCTATACATCTGAGAAGTAAGGAGACCTAGTTAGTAGGAGGGCTTGTGGCTTATTCCAAACCCTGTACTCCTCCCCTGTATTGCTCTTTCCAACAAGTGACAGAATGCTGTGTCGTGTGCGTGTTGTGAGAAGCACACTTCTGTGGGGTCGAATCCTTTACCAGCCCTGTGATTTCCTGGGACTTTCGAAATGTCTTCGGCCTCATGTCTTACATCCAAAAAGTGGGGATATCAGTAATAACTATATCATATGTGAGATGATCTATGTGTACAAAACAGCACCTAGCATGTAGTGTGAGCCATCAGAGAAGAACAGTGACATGTTAGGAGCTAGGAGGGAGGCCTCATTTGAACTAAGACTGCATGATTGTAAAAAGCCTCTTGAAATACCTGCTTTTGACTTGAGCTTTGACATACATAAGTAACATTACCCTAGTCAAATAAATTAGTAAAATGAAGTAGTTAAGAGCATGGGCTTTGTGTTTAGGTGGACTTAATTTCCAGTCCAGACTCTGCCAATTACTAACTTATTTCTAGGACTTCATAGATACATCTTAAAGTGAGAGCAATCAAGATAATCTACTCTCATGATGTTGTGAAAATTAGATGAGCCATAGTATGCAAAAGGCTTAGATCAGTGTCTAGCACATAGTGAAGGTGGCTAATTTTATTATGAAGTTATCTGTATTTTATAACAAATATTCTGGAAGTAATAAACAGATGAATCGACAGAGAATAGGAGATATCAAAGATCATGATAGACTTTTGTCAGGTAAAATTAGAAAAAGTGTTTAAAATGTTAAGAATACCACAGCTTAGTGGTTTTTTTTTTTTTATAAATAAGCATAACTTCTTAATCATAACATTGAACAAAAATATCTAGAAACAAAGGAGTTATGAAATTAACTATGGGCTATAGTGTAAAAGTCCTTTGAGGAAGAATGTATTTATTGTGATACAAGCATATATTTGAAAATTACATATGTGCAGTTGACCCTCGAACACGTATTTTGTGTGTTACATGTATTATATACTGTATTCTTCAAGTAAACTGGAGAAAAGAAAATGTTAAGAGAATCATATGGAAGAGAAAATATATTTACTGTTCATTAATTGAAAGTAGATCATCATAAAGGTCTTCATCCTTGTTATCTTCATGTTGAGTTGGCCGAGGAAGAGGAGGGTTGGTCTTGCTGTCTTAGGGGTGGCAGAGGCAGAAGAAAATCGTCATAGAAATGGGCATACGCAGTTCAAACCTGTGTTCAAAGGTCATCTCTGTATATATGTATACAAAAAATTATTACTTATCACTTCTATAATATACGTCCATGTGTATTGCTAATGTATGTTCTTCAAAGCTTTGTACAGCCATTCACCAACGAAAATCTCATCCTCCTGTATTTTGACTCAGAACATAGCATAGTGACACCAGTGTCCCATGAGTAGCCCTTAACTGCCTTTTCCTGGGTTTAAATTCTGTATTATTCATACAACTGTCTAGCTTGAGGAATTTGAAATATTTCTTCTAGAACTCCACATTGAATGGCATCTGATACTGGCAGTTTCTCTATTTAAGCAATTTATTGGTGTGAATAGTATTTGTCCTGACACTGGTTTCAGGAGAGATTATTGTGATAAGCACATGGTAAACTTAGAGGTGTCCTACCTTCCTGCTCCTGTGAGTGGTATTTTATGTTTCAGTTGTAATCATTGTCTTTCTTTCTAAAGCTTTAATCAATTAAATTAAAAGCTGGTAATATTTGTCTTTTTAGGAATATTTAACATTTGAAAAATTTTCCTCTTTTTTTACTCTGCCATATTTTTATCTGGTAGTGATACTCACTTGTCTCTTTTGGAATGGCTATAGTTGTAAATACAAAATAAACATGTTTATTTTTTTTCCTTTTTGAATAATGTAGATACATGTTGTCTTGTGACTATGGTGTTTAGTAATTCCCTCATGTTGAGAAAATTTTAACTGCACTGTGGATTCATAATCTGTTACATGGTGGCAGTGTCACTTACTTTATAAGTTAGGATTTAAAAAATATATAGGCATATAAAACATCACTTATAGTGTTTAGGACCTTAATAGCTAAAAATGTTTTGTGCCAATTATGTGCTAGAGATAGTTCTGGATGTTTTACGTGGGTTATTTCTTTTAATCTTAATAACATTTTAAATTAGCTCATAGTCCCAACTTTACAGATGAATAAATTGAGTCACAAAGAGTTTATGTAATTTAAGTCCATGCAGCTACTGTGACAGAATTTGTAATTAAGCAGCCAGGTGTAGAGCACAAACTTTATGGGTTGTTTACTATCATTGCATACGGATATTATGTGAAATGTAATAAATAATTGACAGCTGTTGTCAAACACTCAATAAATGATATATCTTGTCCTCTATGGACTTATCATATGGTGGATGATAAATGAAACATGAAATATTAGTAGACAAGGCAAGATACTATGATTTATAAAAATTAACAGCATTGCCATATTAAGGATTTGGTTTGTCTTCCTTAAAAACCTACTGTACTACTTTACTGCTTTCAGTTTTTCTTCTGAACAAAACATTTACCTCATTTTAAAAAATATTGATTTACACAACTTTTCACCACAGGGTATTAAGCATCTTAGAAGTCAGGCTCTTGTGTTATTTATTTTGTATTGCACACAAAATACTATGGTGTCCAGAGCACAGTACGTTTAGAATAAATGTTATAGGATGAATGAATAAGTAAGTGAAACCATTAACGATATGTAGAGAATCAGATAGGAACATTCTAAATGTGGGTCACCATTTAGAGTGGAGTTAGAGATGTGTAAACAGTTGGAGTTAGAGATGAGGACTGGGCGTTTGAGAAACAAGGGCAGTCACCAAAATTCAGTAACAATAGCGATGATTATTAATAATAATAGCCTGTGGCAGTCCTTTCTTTTCAATAGTACCCTCACTTTAATGTCATTATCAAGTTTTGGATGTCTGTGTTGTATATGGTATTGTAATAGGTGTAATAAATTCTGCACTCAGGTTTTTAAAGCAGTTCTAACAATTATGACAAACCTTACTTAACCTTACCTTGAATTTCTAGAGGGAACTTTAAGCATATATGAGGATATTCTATAATTGGCCCCCAAAATATGCTTATCTGGTAAAGGGAATGGAAGATAAAATGAGTATTGTAGGCTAATGTCATTGTGCCCAACCCATAGAATGAAGGTTATGACATTGTGGTTACCATGCGGGCGTGTACTGCCTTGGAATCCTTTTGATTCTCTAAATAGGAAGAGAAAAAACAGCAAAACTGTTGCTATCGAGTTTACTTGACTTTGCAATCACAATGTTTAAAAAAAAATTCAGTACCATCCAAAGCTCAGAAGTTCAACCGATTGTTTTAAAATGTATAATCTATGTTTCTTTAGCTTTTGTGAGCCTGCTGAGGGGACCGATACTTTGGGAAATGCAAAAAGCACATGGAGTATACCCTCAAGCAAACAGAGGCTACTACTTGGTATTCAAGAGCATTCGGGCTAAACTATCTTGGAAAGAATGACATCATCCAAATACTGGAGGCAAGGGAACGGTATCTGCCTTGGTGCCTCACTTACTCTACATTTTCAGGTGGTCCAGGTGTAGTTTGCAGTGGTGCTGTTGGGTATCAGGTAGCCTCAGCTTTAGCAAATCTAAAGTTTCTTCTGCTTTAAAACTAAAATCAATTTCTAGAACACCTGAAGCTCCACAGCAGAATGTTTTCCTGCCTAAAATGTAACTGAAAAGCTAGTTTTCCTTATCTTCTCTCTCTCTCTCAAATAACAGAAAAAATGACTATTTCTGTTTCTATAGTTAGAATTCTGTATAATACCTGCAACATTTTTAACACACGATGAATATAAATTGATGAGACTAATGATCAAAGGAGGGAAAGATACTTAGAGGGTTTAGAGAAGCTATAATCTCAAATCTGTTGTGAAGCAGGATTTCTCCACAAATGACTTATTTGTAAACAGAGGTTTACAATTTATCTAAAATTTTTTGGCAAAGGTAGATGTTTAGTTATTTGATGATATGCTAAGTACCTTCCTTGAAAATAGTAACATTTTTAGGAAAAATTTAAGGTACTTATAGATTTTTTTAACAGGGAATAATGGTAATGTTTCTTTATTTTAAAAACAAATCTTTGTTTTCCAGTATGTATAATGTATAGTCACTAGAGATGCTGAAAAGGTTCTAGATTTCTATAAACCCACAGTTTTATGGAACATTTAAGGGGCAATAATTTGGCTAGCTTTACCATCAGCCGCATAAACATCAATGACTATTGACATGTTATAAAGACACAAGTGGAATGTAGCCTACCGTGCTGATGCTGCCTGCGCTGAGCTTTAATAGCGTGTCTGTATCATTTTTCCCAGTGGGAAATAACAGGATGTCACCTTGTAATTTTTTACTACTGTATAATAAAGTATAGCCATAATAAATAGCATCTAAGCAAATAAAGCAGATTGGACTCCATCCATTTTGCCTTCATCACTTAGTGTATAGCTCAGGCTTTTAAGTAGTTGTGTATCCTAAATTGGCTTAATTGGATCAACTTGCATTTGACTAACTTTGACTCCAATGATGTAGAGATAGATATTTTTATTTGCTATTTAATATTTAGGTAATATTTTCAATAAATTCGCCTTTGTACTCTGTTGCGCTTATTAACATAGTTTGGATGGTGATCTAAATTGTGCTTTGATTAAGTCTGCCGACCTCATAAATTTATTATCGCTGTTGTTTTGTTACTTCTACTGTTATTGTTCATATTCCTAATGCTGATAATTAAGTATTTCCAAGCAAAGGCTCTTGTGCACTGTTCAGAATTTGCACAATTGGCTATGAATGTGCGAGGAGTAGAAACAGTGGTAGCTCAGTTAGCTAATCCAGCTTTAGGTTTACCGTGGCCCGCTCTTTGTTTATTGAATTGATTATTGAATTAAAATGATTATAAATAATTTTCTCACTTGATATCTAAATATATAAATAGGCTTGCTTTTTATGTAATTTAAATTGCCATCCATTTTAATAGAAATAAAAGTTAAAGCCACAGATTGAAATGTTAATAGTATTTAAAAGTGTTTGTTGCCTATTAGAAATTTTCCCAAGCATTAGAAGATAAAAATAGATTTGAGGGGTGAACAAAATGATTTCAGCCGAGTTTTTACAGGCTGTTCTCTGTTGCTGTTTCAGAAATACCTAGTTCGTCTTTGATCTTGAGTTTGACTATAATAACCATACCATGCTATTTCTTATAGTTATAATAAGCATGTAATATTCATGTAAGAGAAGATAGATGCATGACTTTTCTATGAAGCGTGATTAGTTAATTTTACATACTATCTTGAAGTAATAAGAGACATATAGCACCTTTTCATTCATAAGCATAGGTAAAATTATTTTGCGCATTTTATCCCATATTTGAGAATTTAAGGAAAAAAGCAGGAAAAAAACCCCCAAAATTTATTTTCGGTATTAATATTTTCTTTATATCTCCTAAATACATACTTGAAAATAAATTTATTATATTCAGTAACAATGGAATATTAAATTCAGTATGAAATAAATTAAAAATAACAATGTTTTAATGCAGATAAATCATTTCCATAGTTCTCTGTTCTTTGACTTTGTTCTGAAAAATACCATTTCAGTTTAATAGGTTTTTTTTGTTTTTTTTTTACTTTTGAAGAGTTTGTTGCTAGCTGTAGGCAATATTCATTTTTTTCAAAAAAGGATGTGGATACATAAACTTTTTCCTCCAAAAAGTCAACTACTTAAAAACATTCTAGTGAATATTGTTTGGAATGGGTGATACCAATTTTCTCCCAATGGGTTTGTGATATCTAAAGAACTTAAAATGGATTTATATACTCTTATATATGTATTTATATATATAATGTATAGATGTAAAATAGAAATACTTAAAAGTAATGTCCTCAGGAAGGGAGGGTAAAATACACACAGATATACGTATTCTGTAAATTTCACTAAAGGTGTTAACTTTTAAATAATACCAGTATAATTTGAAGTAATTATGTATGATTAGTTTGATTCATGCATGAGTGAAACTTCAGTTATGTAAGATCTTGCTTGTGTATGGGTGTGTTTGCAGGAGGAGTTCTTAGGGGAGAAAAAAATTCGTGAAAAATTGATCAAGCATCCAATCTAGTAAAGTGCCTAAACTGCAGATGTTTGCCTATTTGAATAATAAAACTATTTCTAAGTTTTTTCTAGGCTGTTCTCTGTTTTCCTCAGAGCTTTAGGTATTTGAGGTAGTTCTTAGACAGTCAGGATTTTACTTTTGCTTCTTCTGATTTCTGTTTGCTAGAACTCTGTATAGGAAGGAAAGAATAACTAAGTCTTGATTGAAAGCCTCTCTGAGTTGAGTTCATTGAGTTTTAGTGCAGTGTGACTCTTTTTTTGGGGGGGTGGGGGGAAGGAGATTTCCTGATTCAGGACTGTAAGTTACATTGGCCTAATTTCCAGATGTTGGAGTCTCAGATAAGGGACTATTCCTGTGGAACATGAAGGACACCATTTTAAAGACCTCAGTACTGAAGATTTTCTGCTTGAAATCTTGGAGTGAGAAATAAAGCTTCATGCAGTGAACGACAGGCAATGTGGGAATGGGACAGAAAAAAAGCAGAGGGGCAATGCACTGGAAATCTGATACTTGATATGTAAGTTAATCCCTTTTAGCCCTGCAGCCAGATTTTTTTTTTTCACTTGTGCAGAAGCGTTTCTTTATTTCCTTCATATGCTTTTTGATCCCACACCCTGCCCCCTGCACAGTTGGAACATTCCCAAAACGCTTTGGCAGAGGTCATTTCTCAGAAGCTTTTTAAACTTTAGTTAGAATACATTTATTGATTTTTTTTTTTTAATGACCTGAGGAATGAAGATTTTTGGAAAAAGTTCATCTGAGATTCAGTGTCTGGCTTGGCAATCTAAACTACTTTAAATCTCTGAGGACGCTTCATGAGACGCTAGGTTCTCATCTTTAGTAAAACAGTGAGGATTCTGGCATATCGGATTTTCCTTGGGATTCATATCACTTGACAATTTGGTCTTATGGACATGGGAGATAAAAATCGTTTTTCCAGAACTGACATTCAGCAACTGCATAAGTATACAAAAATTCATTAACTTAAAAAAAGATCCATCCATGAGTCTTTAGGAAGTATGTGGTAGCATGTATTGGCATGATAACTTGTTCTTAGGCTATTTTCCTCTGTATGTAATAGTTTGAGATTAAAAATTTTTAATCTAAATTGACCATGAAGGGAAAGTATATTTTTGTAAACTAGAAACCTGATAATAAAAGACAGGATAATAAATGTTTAAAGAAAAGTATCTTTTCATATTAGAGCATTTCTGCTTGAATGCATTTAAAAAATTTCTTACCCAAATTTTGGACATAAAACAGGACCGATTTTCTACATCCATAACTCTGAGATAATTCTCATATGAATCAGCAAGTGTACTCCTAAGCTAGTCTGATTTACACTGATCTAGTACTCATGTTTCAAGTTGGATTTTGGTCTGCCTGTTTGGCTGGTGTGAAAGGAAAGGAGATGGAGTGATTGTATATTGCTTAAATAATATATTGAAAGCTGATTATTTTGCATTGCATTTGAAAATAGTGTAGAGATTATATAAGTAGTATCTCCAATACATTCTAAGTGAATTAATTCATATGCAACCTTTCAAAAATTTATTATAAACAAGGTGACTGTACATTTTTTGTGTATTCATCTTAGAAAAAAAGAATACTAATATGAGCTTTAAAATGCATATTTGAAGAAGCAATAGCAATCACTGTTACTTAGTTGTGGTGTATTCTGGAAATTAATTCTATATGCTTTATGAATTAGTTTCCAATTTTAACAGGAATTTTGAGACCAAATTTTTCTTCCTGACTTGACTCCTCTGTATTTTGAAAATCTATATTATTAAAAATTTATTATATTCCTACTGAAGTTGAAATAAATGAATATTGACCTCTGTAACTCTCTTCTTACTAAAACTACTTAAATACTAAATTACTATTGTTTTTTCATTACTTACAAAACAAACTGTTTAATTATTTTGGACTATTTTGTCATAGGATAACTAGATGTATGTACTGTTTAACAGTTATTATTTCATGATATAAATTACAGGGTATATTTCAGTGTGTTCTAGAACATGATTGTTTAGAAGTATAGAGAATAGGCACATTTTATTATAAATGAACGAAACTCAATAATTCCCATTATTACCAAAGTTGGAAACCATGATTACTGTGCAAATATTGTATGTCATGTAATTATAGTCATAACATAGCCATTTTTGAGGGGTAAAAACACAGGGTAAATTAAATGATTGGTTTTTTTTTTCTATCGATAATTTGAAAGCTGTTACTCAAGCAGAGAAAGAAAAAAGCAAACATTGCTGAGGAAATATCTTCCTGGAAGCCCACCAAGTCTTCCTAGAATTACAGACAGGGCCTGCTGACTACTTGTAATGCAGAAGTGTTAAAAGGAGAGCAGGAAACTCTCTACCCCTAGCCATTAATCCATGTTGCTCTTACAAAATTTCCTTTGTGAACTGAATCCTTTTCTAGGTGTCTGTTCTAGCCTTCATCAGTCACATCTGCTCTTTATTTTATCATCCTTTCTCCCATTGCAGGAAGGTTTTCATTTTCCTGTGTTCAGTAGCATGCTAGAACTCTTTCTAAGAGTGAGTTATTCAAAGCAGGTCTTATATTTTCTTTTATTATGCCATAGGACAACAGCTTACATAGTTCCTTAGATACCAGGAATAAACTAAAGCATCTGTGAGTCAGTCCTCCACCAAACTCTAAGAAGGAGTTACTTGTGGCTATCAAAGCTTTTGGGTAACTTTCCCGATACTTGAGAAAGAGTAATTCTTTGCCTCTTTTGCCTTTTTTTATCTTTTTATCAAGGCTGAAAGAGGACAGCAGAAATAGACCGCTGGAGGAATTACACTCAAGTAATGCCCTAGCCAAGTACCAGCTGAGATGAGTTTTGGTGCTATATATGCACAGACTTCTGATTAATGAAGGCATTGCCGTATCTGTGGGGATAGAAACAATCTCTGTGTACTTGGAAAGACTTGATCCTTGGTTTTGATTTTAATGAACAAAACCTCTTCTCTTTGAGGCAAGAACTATGTGTGTTTACAGAACCGTATTCCTATGTATTACACAGTGACAGGATAGATAGAAGATACCTGAGTAAGGGTGCTTCTCTTGCCTTGACTTTGCCTTCTCATATCCTATGGTATGGTATGGGCTCATATGGTATCCTAGCCTATCCTATATTATACTATCTTATGTATGCAGACAGGCAAACTGGCTATCACCATAATACATTTCTTCTCTTTCTTGCATTAATCATAACTTATTTTGATACATATTTAAACAAAGTGTAGGAAGTTGAGCCTTTTATAAGTAAAATTGTTGGGTAATATATTGATTAAGCTTTGAGGATTACTCTGTTTGAATTGTCTGCAGTCCTTTTCCTCCAATAATAAGCTATGAGCTACCTGTGTGTTGTAAATTTTTTATTTCCTTTATGGATCTGTTGGCTATTCCAAAAAAAAAAATCAATTATATTTTCAGTGGGGAAGAAGCTTATAAGTGATTTCATCTAATCGTCATGTTAAAAATGAAAATACTAATGGATAGAGAAGATGGATTTTTCATAGCATAAAATAAATAGTGGGATTTTAAATAATGAGTAATCAGTTTAATATTGGTCTTCTGGTAAACCTTACACTTTCTTTCTTTTATTCCCTTCTTTTTGCTTACTTTGCATTTAGCTTTCTCTTTTTCTTTATTTAAGGTGGAATCTTTGATTACTGATTTCTACTTTCTGCTTTTCTAATCTAGGCATTTAAAACTATAAATTTGTCATTAAGCACTGCTTTCACTGAATCCCATAAAATTTTGATATGTTGTGCTTTTGTTTTCATTTAGTTCAAAATATTTTCTAATTTTTCTTGTGATTTCTTTTTTTAACTCATGGGACATAAAGAAATGTTAAAATTTGCAAATATTTAAAGATTTTCAGAATTTTTTTCAATTCCTAATTTAATTCTGTTTTTATTAGACAACATGCTTTGTATGATTTTAATCCTTTTGTGTTTACCAAGATTTGTTTTATGATCTAACATCAAATCTAGTTGTGGATGGAAGAGAGGTGGGAGAATTCGCAAGCAAAATGCCAGCAGACCCCCATTGTTCTTACTAGAAGTTCGGTAGTTTTTCTTGAATAAACACTTTCTAATTTGCTGTATGACTGGTTGATTACCATAACCTGACACTGTTGTTTTTGGCAGTTTTGTCCAATTTTATCATTGATTTTGGGGAGAATATTTGCCAGGCTACTCAGCCATTTGCAAAATTTCACCCCCAGATACTTTCCTTTGTTAAATGGATTACTCTTTTGGGGCCCATCAGCTAGTACATGTGGGAAATATGGGTGCATTTAAGACTATATACAACTGATTTAATATGCATCAAGAGTTCAGGGGTGAGTTTGTGTACAAAGAGTTGTGGCTAATTTTGCAGTAGGATGAGACTTCAGCATCCTACTCAAAGCTTTGAATAAAAGTAAAGGAGTACAGAGAGCATTCATGGTATAGGGGATCACAGTAACAAGCCACTTTGTCTTGTTAATCTTGTCTGAGGAGCCAGTCAGTAGCCCTTAGGAATGGCTGATGTAGAAATTCTATTTGGTGGGGTAGAGCAGTGTTGAAAAATGTTTGTAATATTTATACAGAAGAATGTATTCATTCCTTAGGGAGTCATGAAAACCAGACTCTGTGGAAAGCAGTATGGTGCTTTTATGGATTAGTGAGCAGAAAACCATCATAAGAAAAATAAAGTCTTAGATTATTCTGGGAACCATTTGCAAGGTGGATTTGATAGGGCCTAGAATGGTGATTTAAGAATACTGAAGTGCTCTTAAAATGTGGGGACCAGTGGTGACGTGATTAGTGACAGGTGGTCAAACTAAGAATAAATTGTCTTAGACTATGACCTTGACAATATTATTTGATAACCATGATTAATCTCTATGAGGTGAAGATTTTTAACCTGTGAAATAGGGAGAAACTCCTTCTCTGCCTACTTCACATAGTGGTGGGGATTCTGACATTGGAAATAGAGATAAAAAAAAGAGCAAATCTAAATACTATAGAGAGAATACGATGGTGGCATATGATGATCATCCAAAAAGAATGAAAGTAGGTGTTTGAAAAGAACCCATAGACTAGAAGATTGAGAACTGAAGGGGGCAGTTGGAAAAAGGATTTGAGCATCATGATTAATGAGACAACATTTGAAGGCCTAGTTAAAGGTTTGGAGGTGGAATATCATAAACACACTCACAATGTCTATTTTTAGATCATTGCCTTGCATTTTCCTATTTAACTTCCAAACAATTAGAAATGATAGATAAGAAGGCTATATATTTCTTTTTACAGATAGTGAAGTTATAGTACCTAATATTCATCTATTTGTCTAGTTCTAAAAATCATTTAAGGACTAAATCTCGTAGATAAAAAATATTACCTTATAAAAATTTTCTAACTTGTATTGATTTTCATCTCATTTGTCACTGACCTTTTAAAGGATATCACTGTCATTTTAGGCTGCAAACCATCTATTAACTGACAATAGAATGATATTTTAAATATATGTTTGTTCATGTCACTTCTTCATTGCTTCATGAACCCTTACTGGACAGTTCAGTAGGTGATGTCACAGAATTTTGGAATTAATGTCACTGGGCTGAGAAAGTAAACTATCTTTTTTTCATCTTAATTCCACATTAATTTTTACTGAGATTTCCTGGAATCTCATTTAAATATCAAAATGTGAAGGTATCTTATGACATGAATCAGTGTCATGAAATTCTTAGTTGATTATTTTCTGAAAAATTGATTTAAGGAAGCTTGTTTTCTATTTTTCATTATAAATATTTCATTTACAAACATGGGAAGTAATAATCAGTATAATGTTGCTTGAGAAGCTTGAGGGCGTAGACTGAGTTTGAACTTACTGCATTCAAATTCTGGCTTTGCTACCCAGCGTCTTAACATAACTTTTTTGTATAAAATACAGTTGATAATGTCTCTACCAACCTCAGAATTTTTTAAAGGTTAAATGAGAATATAAATAAAGTGTTTAAAGCAGTACCTACCACAAAGTAAGAGTTTTATGTATAATTATAAAATATATGTATATTATATGTACATGTATAATATATATAATAATATAGTAATTTGTAAATAATGTGTGTATGTGTATAGACACAGACACACACATTCTCTTTCTCTCTCTTACTGTTCCATGCCTGGAATGTGGATGTAAACACTGTGAGTGATATTTTTGTCTGTTCCTTTCACTCTTGAATTGATACCACCTAGAGTACTGCCTGCGCTGAGTTAAATATGTTATGAATGAATGAAGTTGCTCTATTTTTTAAACTTGCTGTCTCAGGATTGCAAAATTGACCTTGAACATTCGTATTTATTATGTATTCTTGTTTTTTGTTTTAATTGGTGAATTGAACTTTATTATTTTCTGCCTTTTGATATCTTATATATGTGATGGCTTTATAAGGTTTGAGGTAAAGCATAAATTAAGTTTTAATTAAAACAACCTAGTGCTGATACCCAAAGTATTTCCAGCTAATTTCCAAGACCTAGAGTGAATTTCAATAATTTCCAGTGCATTGATTTTTATGTCACTTTTGAACCGTATGGAACTATAAAGTAATAAGAATCTGAACATATATTTATATGCATTCATTTTCATCCAAAACACACCACATTTTTATGTCTTCCATTAGAGCTTTCCTTCTAAGTAGTCACATTGCTTAAAAATATTTCTAGTAGCTCCTTTAAAAAAATCCCTTTTAGATCAAGTTTACTAATTAGCAAAGAAATTCAGCCTTATTACTTGATTCCGAATAGAACAGTATCATCTGATATAATACTCTTTCCTGCCCTTCCCATTTTTGTTTTCTATTCCTTTCACCCTTCCACTCCTCCCTCTCTCTCTTGTGTTTTCCCTCTCACCTGGCCACCTTCTCATTAGCAGGCTAAGTGGCTCTGTGTGAGCTTGTCCTTGGTCTGAGTTGTCTGTTGACTCTTAAGTGCTTTAAGTGGCTGTAATTGAGTGAAGCACTGAGATGTTGAATAGCCAAAGTGTAATTAAAGATCTCTGTTCTTACCTACAAAAAGAGAAAGAAAAAGAACTTGTAAAGGTGGTTATATAAGCAAATTCAGACACATAATATGGTGCATTTTTTTTTTTTTTGGTCTCCATTTATGTGAGGCCAATACGGGCGGTTTCCAATAAATGTTTTAATTTTTTTAATTTAAAAAACGTAAATGTTGTGTTTACCCACTCAGCATTTTGAGGGCCTGTTAGGTGTTTGATACTTTAGGGAGAGGTGATAGAAATTGAAGAAGTCACAGTCTGTAATTCTCAAGCAATTCACTGGAGGGTTCAGCAAAGTAGAGAAATTTACAAAGAGGTATGGAAGCATAAGGGAAGGTGTAATTGGTTTTGCCTGTGGTGGAATGGGTTTGGTGGTATCAGGGAAAACCTTGTGGAATTAGTCATGCTTGGATGTCAGAATGTATCTCCCAGATGGGACAAAAAAAGATCTAAAGGGTACTGATATTTGTAGGCAAGCCTGTGCTGTCCTTACCCATAATCTTTCAGGTAGATAGAACATTTGCAAGACAGGATATACCAGTTCTTCAAACACCAGGGAAAATGTAACCTATGTAAACAGCCAATAATTATTGAAAGAACATTCTTGATTTGTTGAAAGAATGGTTGTGCGGGGAAATTAAAGCAGTTGATTAAAAATTGTTTTTAGTTGCCTGTCCAAACAGTCGAGTGTGCCGTTCAAATATGGATTTTGATTGTGTTTGTGGTATACAACCTCAGTAATCGGCCAAATATGGGTAGATGCTCACTTGAAAAAATAACAGTGAGTTCCATTGCTTTAATATTGTTAAATCCCCAAACAAAATATAATGCTTTTATCAGTGAATAGTTTACACTAATTTGGTTTCACATTATGTTATATAATAGTATATCTGATTTTAATCAGTAGTGATTTTGTAAAGGAGAACTCTATTTTCTGTTATGTTATTGACTTTTTGCCCCAAATCTAATTTCTTATCTGTTTGGAGACAACATTTCAGAATGAATAATAGATTTTGTCACTGTTTGGCATGTATATGTTAATACTTAATAAACCTCCTAAATAGCATAATGCTAATAACATAATAAATACTAAATATAATAATACAACTGATGCTTGTGGAAAGCTCTTAAATAGAGTCACTAGAAAGTTCAAAAATCGGTATAATGAGTAGAAGAACGCTTAGAAAACATTGAAATTCCAAAGAAAATACTTTAAGGACAGTACTCTTTTGGAGGAATAAAAAGTCTGACATGTTGATTATCAGTTTAATAGTAAAAGAAATATAAAAATGCTATGGTGATTTAAAGAAAATGAAGATCAGAATACCCCTATGTAAATCTATCATTTAAGTAAATTCTTATATTTCTGTTTCTAATTTTTTTAAAATCCAAATTTATATCATTTTGATCAGTCTTCATATATGTATACATAAATATAATACATGAGTGTAGTGTGTATGTGTGTGTATTTGTGTTTATGTATGATTATGTAGTAAGATATATTAAGGTGTTTCTCAAATTTTTTTTTCCTACAGCAGTTATCTAATGGTAAAAGTGATTAGACACATCTTAATATCTTAGCTAGATATGCCTCTTGCCAGAAACCAGGACATTTTTTAGAAGTTGTAGAATTTATATTAAAAACTAACATATTCTTTTAATTAGAAAAATATTGAAATTTCATATCTACCAAATTCATTAACTTTTCAGGAGAACTTTATAGTAAATTAGAAGGTGTAGAAAGATGTGTCAGATGTATTCTGAATTTCCTCTTTATACCATACCTACTACCATAGCCCAAGTAATCTGTGGGAAAATATAGACTTGGCAAGCAAAAAGAAATACTCAGATAGTTCTCCAACTATAGCCATGAAATAAAATATATAGTCTTTTCTCATCTAATTAAGTCTTTTCTTTCTTTTTTTTCCAGAAATGTTTAACTCGGTTAATCGGAAAAAAAAAATCATGGATTTTTAGCAATTGAAGAGCAAATTAAGGTAATTAGTAAATTATTGTTGCCAATCATATAATTTCAAAATTTATTTATATTCAAAGTAGTATATAATTTTATGACTCTTTATCATATTGAGAATTTAACATATTGTAATCTGTTACTAAAATGGAATTTTATGTATTATTGGAAAATAAATACTTCTTGTTTTACCTTTTTGGAAACTAAATTGGTATGTTTGTGAATAAATTATAAATGATATTGTTCAAAATATTTGCGGTTATGAGGAAATATACTCCAGCTATATGAAAAATAAATGTGCTAAAAATAAATAGTTTTAGTAGCTGTCTACATTTTTGGAAAGGCACATATGTTACTTTCTTAACTAATGTGGAAAAACCATACTGAGTTATTTTTTTTCAGTTGGTGCATATATACCAACACAGTGTATTAAAGTCATTTTTGTTTAATTCATTCCATTTGTTCTGAATAACATATCCATATGGGTAAATATGAATATTAGGAAATAAAATGTTTACTTTATGTCAGCAAGATATTTAAGATTACGCAAATTATTGTCAATAATAGTTTTTGTCACAAATATATTTATGGAGTGCAATATAAAACATTTCAAGGAGTAAAATTTTAGGACAATACACATATTTACACCTCCCCCAGCAAATTTTATAAGGAAAAACAGGTCTTTGTATTAATCAATAAACAGTAAAATTGAAATTTCCTCTCTTCTTGAAGTTAGTGAAAGTAATTTCTGCAAAGTGACTTTGTAAAGTCGAGAATGTAAATTGTTACAACTATAAGCCTAAAATTTAAAACATCAACCTTGTTATTCTTTGTGTCAGAATTTGTTCATTTAATTTTGAATTGATATAATTGATATGTACTGTAAATTAGTATCATTCTATTTTCAAAGATTCTTTATTTTTGTCTGTGCTTCAAGAGTAATGAGTAACTAAAAACTATAAAAATATTGCACTTGCCTTTATAGACCGTATATTTTCCATTGATATTTCATCTTTTAAATATTTTTTCCTTAACAACTTTGTCAGTGTTTTCTTTTCCATTTTCATTCATATAGGCAAACCATTAGGATTATTCCTATTTTACAGAAGAGATATTAGTGAATCTCTTTCATCTGTAATTTCTTTGTCAGTGTTTTCTCCACAATTCATCCACATATGCAAACAATATTATTCCCCTTTTCCAGAGTAGATGTGATTGAATCTTTTGTTTGTATTTGCTAGCTAATTTATACATTCACAACTAAATTTTGCAAGCATTCTTCTACTGAGTTGAATATGAATGGTTTGCTTGGGGTACTTAATGTCAGTGAAATAAATAAATAAACAGAAACATCCTCATTCAAACATTCTTTTTTTAAAAAAATTAATCCAGACAGTCTTAGCTATGCTTGCTCGGGAGATAATTAAAAGCTTGTGGGGTACATGAAGCTCCATAGATAG
>CAUYRT010029221.1:0-33504 GCA_963574885.1 Lepilemur ruficaudatus
TTTTTTTTTTGAGACAGAGTCTCACTCTGTTGCCCAGGCTAGAGTGCCGTGGCATCAGCCTAGCTCACAGCAACCTCAAACTCCTGGGCTCAAGGGATCCTTCTGCCTCAGCCTCCCGAGTAGCTGGGACTACAGGCATGCACTACCATGCCCGGCTAATTTTTTCTATATATTTTTAGTTGGCCAATTAATTTCTTTCTATTTTTAGTAGAGATGGGGGTCTTGCTCTTGCTGAGGCTTGTTTTGAACTCTTGACTTTGAGCGATCCTCCTGCCTCGGCCTCCCAGAGTGCTAGGATTACAGGTGTGAGCCACCATGTGCGGCCATACTTTTAAAAATATTTTCTATTTGCCTTATGCTACATTCTAGGTTTATAAGTTCTCTTTTCAGCTGTATTTAATTCCACTTTTTTTATTTTCAGGACATGTAGTCTTTATAAAGTATATTTAGTCATATTTTCATTGTTTCTTAGTTCTCGTGACTCTAATTGCCTATTTTTTAACAAGTCAGTGCTAGGAAAAAAATCATTGGGGGATCGCTCATGATTGCAAGACAGTCAAGAGTGAGCTAATAATGGAATGCAATGTGTTGCCATTGGTTAGCTCCTGATTTGAATAAATCAGCTTATAAAAGTCACTTTTTAGACATTTGTAGAAATTTGAATGTTGAATACATGAAATTAAGGAATTGTTGGGTGTTTACATAGTCTGGATTATGTAGCAAAATATTTTTAAAAGATGCATGCTGAAGTATGTGTGAGGCTATATCATGATATTTGATATTTATGTGAAAACAATTAAAAAATATTGCCCAAGCACATATGACAAAATTTTAATATTAAACGTGTATGTTGGGTATAGATATTTATTCTATGTTTTTTACTTATATTCAAAACATTCATAATACTATCCACAGAGAGGAGTACCTCTGAGACTCCTCAAAATTTGTGGATGTTCCAGTCCCTTATATAAAATTGTGTAATATTTGTCTTGTAACTCACACGTCTTCAAGTATACTTTAAATCATCTCTAAATTACACCTAATACAATGTAAACCCTATATAAATAATTGCTGTACTTTATAGTTCTTATTTATATTTTTATATTTTTTACTTTATTTTATTTTACTTTTTTTTTTTTTTGAGACAGAGTCTCACTTTGTTGCCTGGGCTAGAGTGCCTTGGCATCAACCTAGCTCACAGCAACCTCAAACTCCTGGGCTCAAGCAATCCTTATGCCTCAGCCTCCTGAGTAGCTGGGACTACAGACATGCGCCACCATGCCCGGCTAATTTTTTCTATATATTTTTAGTTGGCCAATTAATTTCTTTGTATTTTTAGTAGAGATGGGACCCTTTTGTCTGTCTTCACAATTTTTAACCTGAAGTTTGTTTTATCTGATACAAGTATAGCTACTTCTGCTTTTTTTTTTTTTTTTGATTTCCATTTGCATGGATTATCTTTTTCCATCTCTTCACTTTCAGTATGTTTATTTTCGAGGTGAAATAATTTTTTTTGTAGGTGCATTATAGTTCGGTCTTGTTTTATTATCCATTTAGGCACTTCATGGTTAAGTGATTTTCTCTGGTAGTATTGTTTGTTACTGTGCTGTTTATTTTTTGTATATGTATTATAGGTTTTTGCTTGGTGGTTAACAAGGGCTTACCAAAAAAATCTTATAGTTAAAACAAGTTATTTTAAAGTGATGACAACTTAACTCTGATCATTAAAAAAAAAGCATAGAAAAAACTAAACTCCATACTTCAACTTTGTATCTCCCACATTTTGACTTCTTGTTGTCTCAATTTATGACAGATGTTTTTTAGTCTTCATATTAATGAAATGAATGGTTTATATACCATATAGTGTTATAGTATCAAAATTTGTTTGGGTACTTATTTTACCAGTGAATTTTATACCTTCAGATTATTTTTTATGGAATGTTAATGTTATTTTCTTTCAAATCTTACAAGTCCGGTGATGATGAATTTTCTAAGCTTTTATTTGTCTAAGAAAGTCTTCATTTCTTCTTCAAAACAATGTTTGAAGGATAGCTTTTCTGTGAACAGTATTTTTGGTTGGCAGGTTTTCTTTCTTTCACTAATTTGAGTATGTCATCATTCCCTCTTGATTAGTAAAGTTTCCCCTAAGAAGTCTGCTGCCAGATGTATCAGAGATCCTTTATATGTTATTTACTTCTTTTCTCTTAATGCTTTTAGCATGTTCTTTTTGTTCTTGACCTTTGAGAGTTGTTATATGCCTTGGAGTAGTCTTAATTAGGTTGAATCTGCTTGGTAATCTTTGACCTTTTTGTAACTGGATATTTATATCTTTCTCAAGGTTTGGAAAGTTTTGTGGTGTTGTTTCTTTGAATAAACTTTGTATGCCTGTCTCTTTCTGTTGCTCTTCTTTTAGCCAGTGACTCTTACATTTACTTTTGAGGCTATTTTCTATATCTTAAGAGCATTCTTTATTTTTTCTTTCTTCTTTTTTCTCTTTTGTATATTTTTATTTTTTTTGTATATTTTTAAATAGCTGGTGTTCAAGCTCACTAGTTTGTTCTTTTGCTTGATGAGTTCTGCTGTTGAGACACTCTGATACATTTTTCATTTTGTTAATTGTGTTTTACAGTGTTTGATTTTTTAAAATTTCAATCTCTTTGTTAAAGTCTCTTATAAATTTATGAATTCTCTGTGTTTTATTGAAGTTTGAACTTCCGCAAAACATCTATTTTGAATTTCCTGTATGAGAGGTCATACATCTTTGTCTCTCCAGGGTTGATCACTGGTGCCTTATTTTATTTGATGAGATCATATTTCCCTGAATATTTTTAATGCTTGTGGATGTATGTCAGTGTCTAGGCATCAGAAAGTTAGGTATTTTTTCCAGTCTTCATAGTCTGGCCTTGTGTGTACCCATCTGTCTTCAGAGAGCCTTCCTTGGGAGTCAGAAGGGACTGACTGTTGAGTCCTTAAGCCTACAGTAAGGCCACTGTAGCAATGTCAAGATTAGAGTGGGCACTAAACCCCATTACTCTGCAGTTGTCTTGCAGATGCTAGATGTACAACCTTGATGGACTTGGAAAGATGAGGGAAAATTCCCTGGGTTTCCAGGCAAATTACCTCACTCCTTTTGCTCTCCGTCCCTCAAGCAAAAGTAGTCTCTCTCTGCTGAGCTGTCTGGAGTTGGGGGAGGCATGGCACAGGCATTCCCATGGCCACCAAGGCTGAAAGCAAGCTGGGTTTTGCCTGTGACCTGCTGCTGGTGATGTTTATTCAAGCCCCAGTGCCATTTTAGTAACTTTCACTATGCCAGTGGTGAAGCCAGCTGTGATTTCAGTCTTTTCTACTGGGGCAGTGAATTGCCTTCTGGCCCAGGATGGATCTAGGAGCACTGTACAGGAGCAACAGCCTGGAATCAAGTGCTTCAGGTTTTTGCTGAGTGCTGTGTTTTACTGTGGCAGTACAAGGTTCCAAGGCAAGGGCCCTGTATTCTTCCTCTCCTTCCCCCAAGTGGAAGGAAATCTCTGTTCATGCTGCAGTGGGGAGTGGAGTGACATGGTCACTCCTACTGCTCCTATAGCTCTTGTGGGTTGTACAGCTTCCCAGACTAGCACAGCACTGGGGTCACCGAGGACTGTGGTTGCTATGACCTACCTGTCTCTGAAATTTATTTGGAGCTTAAGGCGACTGTAGTCAGCCGATGGTAAAGCAGGTTGGAACTTGGATTCCTATTGCCAGGGTGACAGATGCCCACTTGGCCTGGAATGGGTCTAAATGCTCCTTTTATAGGTATCTGCCTAGAATCAAGGGCAACCAAATTCTGTTATATCCACTAAGTTTCTCTTTTCATATTTTTCCTGTTTATGAATCCAACTGTGTTGACCTCTTAAAATATGTTAGGGTTTTATAAAATCTTTTTCTTTTTCCTAGGATAGTTTGTATAACATTGGTATTATCTACTTTTTAAAGATTTGGAAAACTTTTCATTAAAACCATCTGCATGTAATGCTTTTTTTCCTCTGTTGCTTTAGTTAAATCACTACTCAAAACTTTAGTTTTTTCTATAGTTACTTGGTCTGTTTTCTTTTGTTTTTATCCTAATGCAGATGTTAGTATTGTCAAAATATTATTAATCTGTTCTCCTTAGCTTTTAAAGTTAATAAAAATTAAATGGAGAAAAATTGTAAATCTTTCATACCTGAAGTTATTTTTTAAAAAATTTCTATTGTGGTTTGTTTGGACTTCCTTTTTTTCTTAATCCTTTTCTTAATTGCCAAAACTTAGCCAGTTTTTATTGATTATTTCAGAACCTGGTTTCAAATGTCTTGGTAGATTTTGGTTTGACTCCTAATTTCTTTATCTTCAATAATTTATTATATTTTTTCTTTGGATGTATTGGTGTTTGGTTCCCTTATTTTCTAAATTATAAACTAAGTTTTCCTGTTTTTCATCTCTTGTGTTTGCTGATAAATGCATTTTAAGCTGCAATTTTCTTTTGACCCTGCTTAGGCTGTTTCCTAGTCTTTATTTTATAAGCTCTAATTGTTATGTATATGTGATGAAAATAAAAATTTTTCTTTCAATTTTTTCCCCCAATGTACATTTGTAAATAAGGTTTTAAATTTCAATAAGATATTAATTGATAGATATAGAGATAGTAGTTTTTAAACCATGTTTTAATTGTATCCCATTACGTTTATTTAAAAAGATTTATAAGATTTGTATTTTTCTGAATTTGTAAATATATCCTTTGGTCCTAATACCTGATAATTTTTGTGAGCATTCCACATGAGTTTGATAAGAAGGTACATTCATTATTCCCTGGCTCTCTTAATTCTCTACCAATTTCTCCTTGGTTTTTTCTTACATACTAAAACTTTTAAGTGCATGAAGTTTATATTAGCTTTGCTAAGATAATGTTAGCTATTTTTTTATGGTCTGGAACAGGGGTGGGCAATTTTTTCTTGCGAAGAGCCATGTAATATTTTTAGGCTTTGATAACTGGATGGTTTTTGTCAAAACAACTGCCATTGTGGTGTGAAAGTAGCCTCAGATAATATGTAAATGAAACTGTGGCTGTGTTTCAATAAAATTTTATTTATAAATACATGTGGCAGGCCATAATTAGCTCACTGGTCTCAGTTTGCCAACCCCTGGTCAGCATAAGCATTTTGTGACTCTGAAGTTCTTTAGATATTAACTGTCTGTCATATCATTTGTCTCTGTTAACCTTTTTGGTAGTAATTTGTTGAAAATTCATACAACTTCACCCATTGTTTTTGGTATTTCTGGTATTCTCTCCTTTGAATCACTATGGAAAATGCTTATTTTTCTGGAACACCTTACTTAATACATGCATTCCCAATAGTGATAACACTGAAAATTGGTTTGGGTTGGGGGAGAAAAAAAAAATTAGTGTCTTGTGACTGTCCAAAGCTCAATCCTACCCAACAAAATTTTATTCTTTGGGTTTGATTAGGTCAGGTTCTCTAAGGGCACAGTAATGCACAATAGGTAAAGTATTCAAGTATATTAATATAATCTTATAAATTATTGTATCTGTTTCTGTGGTACTATTGCTACACATTTTGCTTACTCTACTGCTTTTACATGTTGTATTTTCTCTAATTCTTTATTAGACTACCCACAGGCTTGTCTCCCCCACTTCAACTCATTCTAGATTCATCTTTTTATCTTATTTATTTTGCTTATTTTTGTTTATATCTGGTGCCTTTAATTGAATGGTTAATTTGTTTTCTGCCTTCACCATCCCCAATTTTATGCTATGTCTTTTCCTCTAATTATAGATCTGCCTATATTTGCCTTTTTCTGTTACTGTGTTTTTTTAAATTTCTTGATATGCATTGTTCTTATTTTTTTAAAAGATTCTGTAATTGCATCTTTAGCTGTTTTGAGAAATAATTTAGTATTTATGGAGAATTTTAAAAATATTTCCCTTACTTAGCTATGTTTGGGTTATATTTTTGTCCTGAATTACAGTTTTTATTGCATTATCTTCAGAAAATGTGATCCTTAAAATTCATGTTCTTTTGAATTGAGGCTTAGTTTGTGGCATAATACATAATCAGGTTTTATAAGTGTTCCATGATTACAAAATGGATTTTGAAGTCCATTACAATGATTGTCAGTTAGGATGCTTTCAGCTACAGGTAATGGAAAACCAACTCAAAATGGGTTAAACAGAAAAGAAATTTATTATCTATATATAATAATAAGCCCTGAAGTAGGGTAATTTTATGGATTGTTAATTGAGGGTCTCAGTAGCATCATCAAAAACCTAAATTTCTTCCATTTTTCCGTTTTCTTCTTCTCAGCCTGACAGACTTGGGCTTTTCCTCGTATGCTGGCTCTCCTCAGGGTCTTAGGAGGGCTCTCATGTATGATACTGACCAGAGGCCGAATGTCCCCTTTCTAGTGCTTCTTTTTCCCTTTTCCTCTTATTCCCTCCCTCATTGTGGTGTGTGTTGGGCGGGGGGAAGGCCTTCCCAAGATTTTCGTAGATCGATAACTCTCATCAGTGACCAGAATTGTGTCATATGTATAATACATTGCCAATCACTGGGAATGACATCACCACTTGAGAGTGAGTCCAGGCTAGCAGTACAGAGGGATATAGCCTTTCCCAAGAACATAGCCCCTGGGCCAGAGTGAACAAAATCAGAGTTCTAATAGTGACGTTAGGGTGGGGCAGGGGGGTGCAGGAGGTGGTTGGGCAGGCAAACAACCAATTGTATCATCAGCACTGTTGAGGACTTGATGAGCTATAACATTGTGGAAACATTTGGAATATTTATTTCTTCAGGTGTGAACTTAAGCATCTTTTTTTAACTGCAAATAATTGAGTTTGGGTGATTAGTATTTAATACGTAATTGCTCTAACACTGAGAAATAACTATAAAATTTTCTGTTAGAATATCAGATATATATTTTTGCTATTTCTTTATAATTCAGAATCTTAGGATTTTGAGCAGACATTGTGTATTCCTTATTGTTCATCCAGCTCTGAGCACTGGATTTCCAGAACCTAATTATTGGTAGTAATAAAATGTGCATATCTGGAGATAGATTGAAGTGTAACTCAAGATGTGATCAGCTACTCAGTTTGTATTAAAATGTTATTTTTTCCTCAATATTTGTAATCCAGGGAAAGCTTATAATATAAAAAATAAAGTAGATTTATTTTAAGGCAACATATAAAAATAATTGGTTCAACAGCGTTGTGTGAATACAGATGAAATTGTCCTATTAAAATTTGGTCACAAAGTGTATATGGTAATGCAGCAAGATTCATACCAACTAATTATTAGTTCAAGTTTGGAGTAAAATGTTGGACTATTGGGAAGTTGTAGTGTTACTAAATGAGTCCTGTCATGAGAAAATGATATTGCCAATTACACATAAAATCCTCAAAGGTTAATACAGTTGTCAAGATGGGCTTTTTTTTTTCTCTCTTGTGCTTACTGGTTATTTTCATTTTTGTTGAGAGAATACTCAAAAATGATACCTTGTCACTTGCTTTCAAGCTGAAATTATTTCTCTGTTTTTTTAGGCAGAGGTACCAATTAAGTGAAAAGAAATCTGTCTTAAATGAAATCATACTGCTAGTACAGTGTATCTTATAATTGTTTTATCTTATAACTGCTAGGTTCTTTACTTTGCATCCAGGTATAGTATGAATGATGGATTATGCTTTTCATAGGAGATAGGCATATTTTAAGTTAATAGTCCTTATCACTGATACCAATTAGCAGAAGAGCAATGAATTCCCTGGATTTATATTTCTTAATAGCTCTTTCAGGATTATTTTCTTACTCTAGGGGAAAGTATATGAAATTTGGCCTAGATATTGTGTCTAGTGTAAAATTTATCTTCTCATTCAACAAGTATTTGCGTGTTTGTTCTGTGCCAGTCTTTCTTGTGTTCTACACATAATTGTAGAGATTACGGTTCCTTTTCTTTAAATACCTTATCTTTTGGGTTAAGAATTTGCCATGTGAAATGCTGTGACTTCCTGTTACTTCTGTTTAACTTTATATCAAAAGTAGAATTCTGTGTGAACACATGAAGGACCTACTTGCTTAAACAATGACTAAGTGAAATGGCTGAATGAGTAGGAAAACATAGCCTTGAGCCCACATCCCTGACTTAGGCAGGACAGATTTGGGTGGTCTGTGAGCCCCTATACTCCTGTCTTTACATACTGAGGCTACTGCAGGGAGCCCCAGTTCTCACTTTGGGGCAGTTTCCTAGATTCTGCCTTTAGGCCTTGATCATATGTATATGCTCTCATTTCTTGGGGTATTCTTGGAACTCTCAGAGAAGAGTGGTTGATTTTCCCTGTCCCCCATACCCATAGGCAAACTAGTTTCTCTTAGGCATTCACTTCTATGTAGCATTTACTGTGGGGCCTCAGATTTCAGTCGTGATATAGCCACCATTAACAGACTGATCACCTTGCCTGTGCTGTGTGCTCTGAGCACTTTTAAGCCTCACAGCAACTTCTGGATAGGTGTTTATTGTCCCATTATATAGATTACAGAAAAAAAAGTATAAGGATTTTATTTGAATTGCCTGGTAGAAGTTCAATAACGTGTTCATGGAACCTCATTTAATAGTGTTTACCTATAAGTGAGCAGGCATTGAGGTCTCCTTGGTTGCTAAGGGGCTCACTTTGACCCATTCAGTTATTTCTCTTTCCCTTATTGACAGTATACAATGATACTGCGGCTAGGCAGATCAATATATCTTCATATCTTAATACCGCAGCATGGAGTACTGCAAAAGTGAGATCCCTAAATTGCAGAGGAGCTGATCTTTGGTTTAGAGCACCTGTTCTGTATTGGTATTGGAATCACTTGGGGAACTTTTAAGACTGCTGACTCTCAGACTCCCTCCCCCCAACTGATTAAATCAGAGCCTCTGGGAGTGGAACCCAGGCATCCATATTTTGCAAAGTTCCCAAATGATTAGTGTGCAGCCGACTGTGAGACCCACTGGTTAGAGCCACAAATTGTGCAGTTGCTACTGTTTTATGGTAGATGTTACAGAAATATGTTGTTGAATTGCCTATTAAATGAATTAAAGATTAAACCATTTCTTTTTTCCCCCATTCATAAACCATTATAATAGCAGTCTTAACTTCTATAGAATTACCTATTTTGCCTGATGAGATTTACTTAGAAAGGAAATAAACATACAGCTATCTCTCTCCTGAAGTCTTTTTGCAGTTACTAATTGAGGCAGTACGCACATTCTCAGTTGAGCTAGAAGTTTAGATACTGTCTCTTTGCTCTTCTGAAAGGAACCCAAGTGTTATGGCTTTTTAAGTGAACCAGAGCAATGAATTCAAATATTGTTTGTAAGCTAAATACTTTTCCTCATATACCAACAATTATGTAATCACAGTATAAAGTAGCCATGTAAAGATTCCTTGCTCTTGAGCAGAATTTAAATTTAAAAATTAAAAGTGGTAAAATCCTCTATCCATATGAAACATATTACCTTTTGTTCCAATTTACACTGACTTCTTGTGGGAAGAATACAACCAAAGGTATTGATTTCATTTTCAAAGCCAGATGTGATTTGGCAGGATAAAACTTAAATTTGCTCTAATGAATGTTTTTTAGGGACTTAACATACTAGGAAATACAATAACTGCTTATTTAAATCTAGAGCATTTCCAAAGGTCCTTTGCATTCACCTCAATCTTTTCTCTCTGCTAAAATTGTTATTTGTGAGTGCAGATTTGTGAGTTTTAGAGTAATGTCTTTAATTAATCAGCTGGTGCCTGACATGTGTCTGAAATTGGGTGGGGTTACTTAAGAAATGTATGGGGAGAGCAATGCCATGCAAGGAGTAGTTCTTCGTAGTGTTCCTCTTCCTTAAAACAGCAGACTTGATCCTGTATCTCCACAGTCACATGTAACAAGTACCCTGTGTCTTTCTGCCTGGCTGATGTTCTGTTTGTTACATAACATCCTGACATTCTATTAAGACTGCAATTATAAAACGAAGTCCCAACTCATTGACAATGATGGCAAACAGAAAGATGCAGCTGTTTAGCCTGCTCTTCTTGACTGAACATAGAATGTAATTTGGACTTTACTTGACTACTGTCTAAAATTTTTATGTTTAATGATCAGCGAAGAAAACACTGGCATTTAATTGAGATTCAAATAATAAGTAGTATAAGTGTGGATTGTGTTCAAAGAGAAGATTTAAATGTATGTCTACCTATCATCTGTCTATCCTTGACATTACTCAAGAGCTAAAAGTCTTCCTCAGAGTTTTTAATCTTTAAATCCAGAGTTCAGTCCATTGTATTACTGTGTTCACCAGATTTCAATGCACGGTTATGGTTTTCTTCTCAAGAAAATTAAAAACATTGTTTCTGATGTGGTCATTCTGTTCTTACTGCAGAATATTAATATTTCCTTTATTTCTAATTTACATATATTGACAAGTGCCCACACTGATTAAAAAAAGTGTTAATCAAGAAGTTTGACTTTCTTGGACTATTATTTAAAGAAAAGAATTATAAAAAAGAATTTTATGAATGCTATCTTCATGAGGCAGAGCTTTTGCAATGATAGGTATTTTCAGTTTGAATTTCTCTCTTGCAAGATTAAAAGAATTATTCTTGTGTTAGCTCACAAATACTGCAGTTGATCGTCCTTTCCCACTTATGACATAGCCTCAGTGACTTATGGAACATTAGATTTGCTATAGTAGATCAGTCTGACTCTGTGTCTATATGGAATGACCAGATTGAATTGGCAACAAAGTTCCATTACAAATCCTTCATCTGGCCTTCCAGTTTGAATTGTAAATATCAATTCAAGCAGCTTGGAAGCCATTAAATATTTCAGTGGTTTCATATAGCTAGAAGAGGCAGAAGAATGAATTCTGGTATAGACAGTTCTTTGAAAGAATCCCTTTCTGTATTATACCTAGGTGAGTTTTGAAAAGTTACTGTTTTTTTCTTTCGTAGTAAACTTTCAGCTCATTTATTTAGAAGTCAGATAAGTTTCAGGAGCCTAGGAGAAAGCAAACACCTTCCTCCTCCCTTCCCCCGACATTCAAAATAGCTGTTATAAAGCCCTTTTTCTGGCCGGGCATGGTGGCTCACACCTGTAATCCTAGAACTCTAGGAGGCTGAGGCGGGAGGATTGCTTGAGTTCTGGAGTTTGAGACCTGCCTGAGCAAGAGGAAAACCTCTGCTAAAAGTAGAAAAGTTAGCTGGGTGGAGTGGAATGCATCTGTAGTCCCAGCTACTCTGGAGGCTGAGGTATGAGGGTCCCTTGAGCCCAGGAGTTTGAGTTTGCTATGAGCTATGTTGACACCACTGCATTGTCCCCATGGTGACAGAGTGAGGCTCTGTCTCCCCCCAAAAAAACAAAACGCTTTTTCTTATTGCATAGAGAAGACTTCTGTGTGCTTTGTATTTTGAATCAGCCTTGTTATATTAAGTATAATTTTTTAAGTGTGCAATTAAATGATTATTAGTAAATTTACCAAGTTGTACAACTATTCACATAAATCAGTTTTAGATTTCCTTCCCTCTATTCAAACCCCTAATTCCCATCCCCAACTACATTTCAAGCATAATTTTTAATGTCTTGTTACATGTTCTTTCAATCCAGATTAAAGATAGCAATTTAGAGATGAGTAGATTAGGCAATGAGAAATGATAGGGGCATTCTACTTGGAACAGAGTGAAGAAATTTTAACAATGTGGGGGCATTTAAGGTGGGGCTAAATAACTCTGAGTGCAATAAAGATTTCTTCGGGTATCAGTGTTACATTATAGTAAGACAATGTTAGAAATTATAAATTTATGAAAAAACATTTTTATATTGACAAATGATTATAATTTTGGGGTACACAGTGATGTGATGTTATGTATGCAGTGTGGAATGATTGGATGAAGCTAATTAACACACCCATCACCTTAAATATCGATCATTTGTTCCTCCTTTCTGGCTGTAATGTAACTGTGTACCCTTTGATGAACATCTCCCTACCCCTCAAGAATTATGTTTTACGTTTTGGGAGGTTCTTAATTACTGCTCCAATTTCTGAGCATGAGATTGGTCTGTTTAGAGATTCTGTTACCTCCTGGGTGAACTGAGGGAGATTGTATGTTTCCAGGAATCTGTCTATTTCCTCCTCATTATGTAGGGTATTAGGGGTTTCAATAGGAGGACGGAAATCCTCTAAAATTGATTTATGTGTTTAGCTGTTCAACTTGGTAAATTTACTAATAATCATTTAATTGTACACTTAAAATGGAGTAAAGGCATGATATGTAAATTAAGAAGTATTTGTTATGATGCTTTAGCACATAATCTTCCAGAGATGTTTCAGTATATGTATAGATGTAATATAGAAGGTAACAGTATATTCATAAAACTGGAATTATATGCTCAGCTGAGAAATTACTTTTGTACTCAATGACCCATGTACATCTTTTTATAACAATAAATATTTGGAAAAAAAATAAAAAATAAAAAAAATAATAAAAAAAGAATTATGTTTTATATACTCCATTAAGGAAGACAATATATTTGGAAAATCACCAAATTTTATTACAATTTATTAAACTTATTACAATTTTAACGTTCAAGAGCAAATGTTTGTAAGATTCAAGATTATGCTGTGTAATTGAGGGATTATTACATAGAGTTTATCTGGTAAACATTTATCATGTGCAGGGAGTGATGTGAGGGCTTCCGTCACCATACTCTCTGCTCCTGTGTTTTTATGTGTGTCTCCATCTCTCTCTCTGCAACCTGGACCTCTCTCTTGAGTTCTAAACCATTATTTCTTACAGGTTAATAGCATTGTTGTTATCTCCTGTAGCATCCTCAAACCTAGTGTTGACTCAGTTGTCTCATTTCTTCTCTCTGTGCTCCTAAAGTGCTATTACTCCAGGGCATTCCCTGTCTTGATTAGTGACAGATGATCTCAAGTTGATCAACTGATGATATCAGTTGATCTCTCAAGCTTGAAGCTTCAGAGTGTCCTCGATGCTTTTTTAAATTTCTACATCCTACTGATCACACATTGTCATGAATCCCTCAGAACTGTCGTTTTAGTGAGCCTCCTTCCACTTACATTGCTTTGGTTGAAGCCCTCAGCTGGAATACATAATAGTTCTGATGGGTCTCCCTATGGTCAGACTTTCCACAGTGATTCTTTTTAAAAACAGAGGTAATGGGTACCATGCTTCCCACAAAAACCTTCACTGATTGCTCAATCTGATTCCTGCCTCATCCTCACTGTTAGCTCTCTCCACTGTTTTCTCAAAACATGCCCTGCAGGTGTGTGACAACAGTGAACTTTCCTTTGTCCACCACAGGCTGGGTTTCTTCATACCTCTGCACCTTTTCACATGCTGTTCTTGTTGCCTAGATGCTCTCATAAAATGCTATGCTCTTATAAAATGCTAAAGCCAAGAAGAGAATGTGCCAGCCTTCTCCTAAATTAACATCTTGTTCTAGAGTGGATCTGTTTTATACTTTTCAAAATCTCATTTCATATGCCTACCACACCTGTGGCTAAGAAAAAAAAGTAAAGAAATTTCAATTCACAAATTCTACAAGAATTTTGTGTATATCTAGAACATATTTATATTTTCTCAGTGCTTTGTTGCCAAAAAATAAGATCTTAATTTTAAAAATACTTACATGATAAAACTTTTCCTAGGAAGAGAGTTGGAATAACAATACTTCAGAGCTCGGACCCTGGAGACACATGGTTTGGTCTTGAATTCCTTCTCTCCCATTGAGCAGCTATGAACTTCTCTGTTATTGCTGCCTCCTCATCACTGAAGTGTGGGGGTAACAGTGTCCCGATTCCTGGAGGATCGACCAAGTTAGCATACCTGAAGCTCCAAGGCTAGTGTCTCGTATGGAAATCTTTTAGTTGCTGCTATTATCGTCATCATCAGTTTTGATTCTATGGCTGTAGATATGTTCATAATTCCCATAGTGTATTCCTTAAGGGATTCTGAATAAAACCATTTTATGTTTCTTACATATGTGATATTTTGTAGATTATAAATATATAGAGAGATATGTTGCTACAAGTTAGGATATCAGGCTGTATTTTTAATATTTTTAGCATTATAGAGAGGTTGTATGTACTTCATCTTGTTTTGCTTCCTAATTATAAAATACAGGGAAAATCATATCATTTGCATGAACAAATGAATTAATTGGAACAGATCGCTTGGTGAAAGTGAAAAAACAGGATTCAGCTCCAGTGTAATATATTGATTTATACTTAAAATTCATAACAAATTTTCACAATGTTGAATTTCTCTGTTTTATGAAGTATGGCTGTATTCTGAATATTTTACTTGTCACTTCGATTTCATTTGTTATATGCTGAAAGCATAAAGAATGGGCCATTGGTTAATTTCTTTAGTGAAAGTGAAATTCCAGCTAAATATGTCTGATTTCTTCTACAGGCTAGAAGGTAAAATCCTCTTACCTCCCTACAGTTAGGTCAGTAGTGCTTGATGTGACCAGACCCCTCTTCAGAGGTTACCTGATTTAATTGTGGCTGTAAAGCAGCCAAACAGTATGAATTCCTATATTCATATTGCTGTCCCTTTACATTCTCAGCACAGAAAATAATTGTTGGTCATATTTTTTCCAGTGAAAAATGTTCACAATATATACATGACAGTTAAAACTGTTATAGATAGGAATGTTCATCAATGGACAAGATAGTGCTTATTCCTAAGCCTCCATTTTAATCTAAGACTTTACTAAAAAGAGAAACCAAGAAAAATGTTTCAACAAGGACTTTACCTCTACGTGAATACAGTGGTTACTCTTTTATTTTTTAAATTGGTTCGCCCTGAAGGTAGGCATTCCCAGGGCTGAAATTGTGAAATAGAATGTACACAAGGGGACTGGTGCTTGTGTATTTGTGTGTATAAATATAGTATTTGTGGGGAATGTCAAACTACCTACTCTTTCTACATTTTATTTATTTTTTGATAGATGATGTTTATCACTCTTTTTGTAGCTCTCTGCTGCAGACATCATTGCACCTTTATTATGAAAGTGCTGTAGCTTTCCAGTCATTGCTATTCTAGAGTGAGTTTCTGAAGCAGCAGGAGTGAGATGATTTTGCAAATTGCAATATAATACCATATATGATCTTGTCTCAACCTGTAACACACATATCTTCACAGAAATAACATTTAATTATGGTAATATCCTCCCTGATATCAGACACAGTATGGCGCCTGTTAAGATTATATTGTTTGTAGTAAGATGGAGTAAAAGTGGTTTAAGGATGAAGGAATAAAATCACATACCTTGATAAACCCCTTAGATGCTATTTAAGCTGTGGAGAGCTAGCTTTTGATTTTGTTTCCTTTATTTTCTCCCAAAATAAAATTGCAAACAATAATTTGACAGACAAACACTGTCACACTCTGTAACCCCATATAATCCCCTCACTGCACATCTTAATCCCTGATGGACTTTTCTCAGATATATGGGCTATGAGGTTAGGGAGTTTCTGGATGTGATACTTTTTCCAAAGTCTCCCAGTGACAGATGCAGTGACCTTATCATGCAAGCAGCTCTATCCAGTTTGACAGTCCAGCCAGATGGCTCGTATCGATCATAATTGATTTAAAGAAACTCGCACTCCAGAAGTTGGTCATTTAAAACTCTAAGGTTAAATTGGCCTACATTTAATTTGAAGTTTTAAACCTTTATTTTTAAAACTAATTTTGAACTTACTTGTAAAATTCAGCTTCATTTCTTGTCTATGTGGGCATTTAGGGTGAAAAAAAATCATGGCCTAATTTGATAAAAGTCAATTTTTATAGGGACTGTTTTATACTCTAGAGACTGTATATAAATGTGTCCTACTAAGTATAGATTTATATTTCTTCTTAGATTTTGCAGGAGTTTAAAACTGGCAGGGCACAGTGGCTCATGCCTGTAATCCTAGCACTCTGGGAGGCTGAGGCTGGAGGATCATTTGAGGTCAGGAGTTCAAGACCTGCCTGAGCCAAGAGTAAGACCCCCATCTTTACTAAAAATGAAAATCAGCCAGGCATGGTCGTTTAGGCCTGTAGTCATAGCTACTCAGGAGGCTGAGGCAGGAGGATCACTTGAGGCCAGGAGTTTGAGGTTGTAGTGAGCTGTGATGGCACTACTACACTCTAGCTGGGGTGACAGAGTGAGACTCTGTCTCAAAGAGTTTAAACCTTAAGTGGACTTGGATTGTAGGACTTCTAAAAGTTCAGAAACATTTAGGGTGCTTTATTTACTAGACTTCTGAACTTAGGCTTAACCTCTTTGAGTCTTGGTTTGCTCATCTCTAAAACGGGTAGTAATAGTACCTTTCTCATTGCATTGTTGGGACGATTAAAAGAAATAATACAAGTCGCGTGCTTAACATACTGCCTAGCACATTGTGATAAAGATTTATTTTACAACTGATTGCCATTACCAATTAGTAGCTACTATTGATAGTTATTACTTTTTTTGAACCTTTTTCATCAGTTGGCTTCTTACCTTGTTTTCCTCCAGTATCACTGAGAGAATTGCTCAATCTTATATGTATTTTTTCATCTGTCTGCCTATTCATGATTGGAATTTCTCATAATTTTACCTGTAAGCCTTACCTTTTTTTCACTTTACATCTTCCATGACTATTCTCATTCACAACTTCATCATTTCTTAATTACATGCTGAAGATTTCCATACTGTTATCTCTAACCCAAATCTCTTTTGGGTTCCTTTGAAAGGTACTTCTTATCCTGCTGCGTGCATGGTGGTTTAGGGGACCCAGTAGGCATAAGGGCAGGTAAACGTAAGTTTGGGAATGAAGACCATTGATCTGGAGCCAACTGTTACTGGTTAATTGATAAGAATATGTGGAAATCCAAAGTTTAACTAAAATATTGGTATTTATATGTTGTGTTTTAAAATTTGATAAATATCTCACTATAATACAAATACATTTTGGTAAAGTATTCCCTTTCTACAACTCCTAGTTATGATGTAGCCTCTGTAATTATTTGTTTTGGAGAACTTGGCTTTCTGAATAGCTGAGATTCTACCCATTTCAGCGATTTATGGTTTACTCATTTATGGTTTAAGATGGACATGTTTTTAGATTTATGCATTGATTTAATTGAGCAATTAACAATCATTTATGTGACACTAACTTGCATAAATGCCTTCTCAGGCACATACTAACTTGTTTTATTAAAATAGTTTATTAACCAATCATTTGTTAATGAGTTAGCCATGGTTTTTTGTTGCCGTTTTGAATTTTCTTAAATTATGAGGTATCTGCTATATAAAGAAGAGTATATAAAACGTGCATTATGGTGTAAAGGATAGTAATAAAATCAACACCAAACTATCCAACTTCCAGATTAAAAAAATGACATTTCCACTGTCTTAGAAACCCCTTTGTTCCTCTCCTTTGTTGTTTCCCTTTCCCTCACCCTCAGAAGTCAACCCATAATGTTTACTTGCTCTTCTTTACAGGTTAACTGCCACATTGTTTTGCATAAAGCAATTTATTGTTTTGAAAAATTGAGTAACTTGTATTCACCTAGCTGTGTAAGAGAAGGGCAGTGTTACCACTGCAGGCTCCTATGAGAAGAGAAACTGAGCTGATTTTCTGAGTCATAGCTAGGCTTGGTTTTCCCTGGAGTTTACAAAAGTCCCTTCTGAGGAAGTGAATGGCCAAGGTTATGAATGGGTTCTGGGATTCATAGGGCTTACCGTAAGTCAGAACAGCTGGCAGGACTGTTGTATGCTAGTCAGATATTAGATGTCTGGCAGAAATATGCTAAGAAGGGCTGAGTGCTTCTCCATTTTGTAAGTTCACTGTGCCCACTCCAGCTCTCAGGAGTAGATAAAAGTAGACCATTGTAGGGTGAAAGTAATGTCCTCAGCTGATAAAGGCATCAAGGTGGGATTGGGGGAGTTGATGGAGTATAGAGTAGGAACTCCATTAACATGTGGTTAGGACAAACCAAGTACAGACAGAAGCCTTAGCCAGGCTCACTGGGGCATTTTGTCTTCTGGTTAAAGAGGGGAGGAGTTTTTGTGGTGATAGTCCTCAATTTATCTAAGATATCTCTTGAGTCACATTGCTGAAGGTGGGGATCCAGTCCCTCTACCTTCATTGTATAGTTCTGATCCTAGGGCCACCCTTCACTGTATTCTGAGGATTCCATCTGCTTATTTGTACTTGATCTCATTTCCTATATCCCTGTTTTCCACTTTCTTGCATTATACTCTTGTGTTGGTGGAACATATCATCCAGTATCTTTTGAGATAAAGCTGCATAGGAAATGCTTTGTAACAGTTAATTGAAAGTATTGCTCCATTGCCTTCTTGCTTCCAGTGTTGCTATTGAGAAGTTAAAAACCATTTTGCTTTCTAATTATTTTTATGTAATCTTGCAGTTTTTGTTTGGTTAAGAATTTCTTTTTTTTTCAGTGTCTTCAAATTTCACAGTGATACGCCTAGGTATAGATCTTTTTTTTCCTCCCCATCGTGCTGGGTGCTCAATACATCTTTTAACGTGGAAACAAATTTCCTTCATTTCTGAAAGATTTTCTAGAATCTTTTCATTAATGATATTCTCCCCTTAATTTTTTTCTGTCTTTTCTTTCTGGGACTCCTATTACATGGAAGTTTTACCTCCTGAACTGGCCCTCTGTTTCTTATCCTTCCTTTCATTCTTTTTTTTTACTTTCTGGGAGAGTTTTTTAAACCTCATTTTTCAACTCTTGTTTTTTTCTTTGATCATATTAATTTCTATGAGTTCTTTTTTGGTTTTCTTTTTGTAGCATACTGTTCTTGTTTAATGGATGCAAAATATTTTTAATATCTGAGACTCCTAATGAGAAGTTTTTTTGAAGTTTTCTCTTTGCATAGTCTTTGCTTTCTCCAAGTTACTCTTCTTTCTTTTGATTTCTAACTTCTCTGTTGAAGTCTTTTCTTAGATAACTGTTCATCATATATATGTGTGATTTTAATGCAAAGTGGCAGACTAATGACTTGATTGAAAGTCTGAGCATGAAGGTGGGACATGTTACTTCAAGTTTCATTGTGGGGTGATATGCTTGAGCTCTTGTTTTTGTAATTTTTGGTGCTAGTATCTTTAGGGACTGATTAGAATTCCTGGAGCAAATTCCTTCAGTTTTCTGCTTGGGTATTTACTGTTGTCACTGTTCTTTCATCTACTTTTGTCTTAACGTACCATTTTCCAGTTTGCTGTGGGTTAGAGGATCAAGGGGAAAAAACTGATTAGGATACTTTGACAGTAGAATAGTTAGGTTCTAAGTGACAGCCTACTGGCTGGTGAATAAAATACTTTTATGTGTGGAATTTTTTGCATTTGTTTTGGTGACCCAGAAACATGTTTTTGTTTGTTTTGTGTTGCCAATTGTATTGTGGAAATGTGATATATCTAGGTAACACTTCTAAGTAGATGTATTAATGTAAATTGTTCTACAGTAATTTGTGTTTTCTCATTCATTTCAATTAGTATGGTATATATAACTTTTCTAGTTGATTATAAATTGATTTATTAATTAGTTCTCTAGTCTTCCTAGAGACTGAAGTAACTACTTAATGGGCCATAATTACCATATCTCTTTATTTTGTTAAAGTAGGAATAGTCATTTGAACTTGTTCCAGTTATGGATTATCAGTATGATTTCTCAAGTAATGGGAAACTGTATTTTAGAAATATTTTTCACTGTTGATATTCTGGAAGATTCACATTATGAGTTCCTGTTGATTTTCAGACTTTTGGAAATTTAAAGAATTTGCAACCATTGATTCTTATGCTTGTTTGTGCTTAATGTTTTAACCCTCCTAGACCAGAGATGTTTGCTGTTTTACCACTTTATATGTTTATTATAACAGATGGATTTTTACTGATAGGCAAACCTTTAACAATTCCACATGAATTGGGGCTCCTTCAGAGAGTTCTGACATTTGTTTTAATAAGACCTTTTTTTAAATGTTTCAAAAGACTTATTTTTAATAACACTAATACATTTAAAGCATCATTGCATATACAAAATTTGGGTTTATACACATTTTCAGAACTGTGTATTTTACATAAGTATACATATATTTTTTTCATTTTATTTTTGACTAATTATATTTATGGGACACAGTGATTTAATACATGTTTGTAATGTGGAATGATGAAATCATGCTGATTATTAACACCTATTTCTTGATGAGAGGGCTTTTTTTTTTTTAAAAAAAGTCAGTTCCATCTTTTGATTTTTCTGAATGACCTTGAACAAATTATATACTTGTTCTATAATATACTTTTTCTGGTTATAAAACTGAGATGAAGATGTTAATCCTGATCCATCCAAATCATTTTGATATTGTAGAGACTAATGAACTGTTTGTAAAATATTTTGTTGGAATTACCTGAATAGATGGTATTATCATTAACATTATGTATTATGCTCAGCACGGTGGACTAGATAATGATGCCATTGTATTATCTAATGTTTTGGATTTCTTTTAATTAAAATTAAATGGAGATATTGGTATGCTTGCTACAATCTTGTCCTCCTCTGCAAATGGCAAGTTAGTATTATCACAAAATATTTAAATTATACATAATTTCAAAGTTCTTAAGAATGTATCAGCTGCGGGAAAAAAAATGAGTAGGAAGAAGGATTGTTTTGTTTATAGCATTCATAATATTTCAAAATGATTCATTTTTAATGATTAAATCTTGTCAAACACAGTATACAATAATGAACAATTCACAAAGTAAATTAAGAAAACAACTGCATTTATAATAGTATTAAAAAGAATAATATACTTAATCCAAAAAGTAGAAGACTAGTACACTGAAAATTTTAAAACGTTATTAAAAGAAATAAAAGGTCTAAATGAATGGAAAGACACAACATGTTTATGGATTGGAAGACTTAATGTTAAAACAGTGTTAATCTTAAAATTAATCTACAGATTACTCATAATTCACATAAAAATCCTAGCTGGATTTTCTTGTTTTAGAATTTGACAGCTTGATCCTAAAATCACATTGTAGTGTAATACAAGGTGCCCAGAATAGTCAAACCATATTAATAAAGAAGATCAAAGCTGCCCAGTTTGAAACTTTAAAGCTGGAGTGATCAAGACACTGTGGTGCTGGCATAAAGAAAGACATATATACGTAAATAGAATTAAGAGTCCAGAAATGAACCTTTACATTTATAGTCAATTAATTTTCACAAGAGGGCTAAGATAGTTAAATCGGGTAAGAATAGTCTTTTCAGCAAATTGTGCTGGGGCAACTGGATATCTGTAAGCAAAGAGTGTTTGGATTACCCTCAAACCATACACAAAAATTAATTCCAAGTGCTGCATTATAGCTAAAATTATAAAATTCTTAGACAAGAACATCAGAGTAAATTTTCATGACCTTGGTTTAGGTAATAGTTTCTTACATATTAAAATAAAAGCACAACAAAAGGAAAAAAAAGTCTCATATTTTGCTGGTAGGAATGTAAAATGGTACAGCCACTTTGGAAAATAGTTTGGTGGTTCCTTAAAATGTTGAAGATTATAATTACCATATGATCTAGCAATTCTCCTAGTTCTGTACCCAAGAAAAAGGAAAACATATATCCATGTACAAACACATACACAAATGTTCTTAACATTATTAATCAAAAAGTAGAATTAACCCAAATGTCTATTGATGATAAATAAAATGTAGCACATCCATGTATAGGCTGTCCCTGGGTTACAGACAACCCAACTTATAGTATTTTGTACTTAGAAACGGGCTCCCAGGGTGCCCCGTAAAGGCAGTTTGTAATTTAATAATGAAATTAATAATTTGGGAACTAGTTTCCATACATGTAAACAAACCTTCATGGCAGAAGTGGTTTGTTGGTGCAGCATCTTTACACTAGTGTCTGATTGCGTTGTTTATATGGTTGCTTACACACAGCATCACTTTCATCTTAACTTTTTTTTTTTTCATCTTAACTTTTGCATTCTATTTCGTGAGTTTGTTTTTTATTATTACTGTGCCTCCAAAGTGAAAGTCCACTGCAAGTCCAGGTGACCCTGCAGCAAAGAGAAAAGTGACTACAATGGAAATGAAAATAGAAATCAGCTTTTGTAGAAAGGCCCGATGCACCATTCATTGGGAAAGCATTAGGCTTCAGTCACTTGACTATTTGAACACTTACAAAGAATAAGGTGAGAATAATGGAACATGTGAAAGGCACGGTGCTCCAATGAAAGCATCAATTATTATTAAGCAGTGTAGTGAATTAATTATTGAAATGGAAAGACTATTATTGATTTGGTTAGAAGATCAAAATCAGTATAACATTCCTATTAGCCTAGGAATTAAAAGAAAGAGCACAATAGTTTCTGTATCTTACTATTACAGTACAGGAGTATTATTATTGCACTATATTGTTACTACCACATAGGCATTATAGTATTATTATCATTAGTGTACACGCACTGTTTATCAGGGCTCCAAGTTATGCAACCTAAATATGTTCTCAGGAACATATCCATAACTTGGGGACTGCCTGTACTTGGATGTTATTCAGCAGTAAAAATGAATGAAATACTGATACATGCTGTAATGTGGAAGAACCTTGAAAACATTATGCAAAGTAAAAGAAGCCAGACACAAAGACTATGTATTTTATGATTCCACTTACATGGAAGATCCAGAACAGACCAAATCTATATAGAGAAAAAGTATATTAGTAGTTGCTGGGAGTGGGCATATATACTAAAGTATATTAGTAGGGCTGGGAGTGAGGTGGGCAGTGGGGATTAACTGCTAGTGGATGTGAAATTTCTTTTGAGGGTGATGAAATATTCTAAAATTAGGTCGTGATAGCACAGTTCTTTGAATATATTAGCTTCTGTTGAACTGTAAACTTTAAATGGGTAAATGTTATGATATGTGACATATAGCTGTTTTTAAAACCCAGCTATTTCGTAGTGGTCAGTAAAATGATGTAAAACCAATTTTTGAATTGTGCTTCATGAATGCTTTTTGCTTTACAGAGATGTATTTGGGGCTGATAGGGAAGCTACAGTGGCAAGGTGCCCTGAGGCCTCTCTTAAACTTCTAAATAGGTTGTTACAGAATTTTGTTTGGAAAATGAATTGCACTGGTTTTTAAAATATTGGGAAATTGATATTTAAAGCATAAACCACCATTTATAAGGATTTGGCCTACCATAGAATGTAATTAAAAGACTAGTTTATTCATTCAACTAATGTTTAATGAGCATCTCTTACGTGCCTCACATTTTTCTAGTCACTTGGAGTACGCAATTAAGCAAAATAGAGCTTTACCAAAAAAAAAAGAAAGTTTTTGTACTTATGCAACTTTCGTTGTAAGGGAGTGGGCTGTCAGTAAACAAATAAAATACATAAGATGTCAAGTGGTGACAGAACTCCTGATGTTTCCTTTGGTTCTTTTTCTATATGGTAAGCCTCTTTGATTATTAAAATAATTTTCTTTTAAAAAATATAGGCTGTGTGTATTTGATCAGAATAAAGTAGAAAATTTCCTTTCTTGTTAAAATATAACCTGCTATATTTTTTGCTTTCTTAGCTAAACCTCTTTGTGTTGTTTTTCTAGTTGCTCTTGTGTTTACAGTACACATCAGTAATTTATTGTTTGTCTGTCTTCAAATGATATTGTATCTCTTTATGTAAAAGATAGTACACTTCAAACAGTATATAGTTGATGCTTGAACAACATGAGCTTGAACCATACTGGTCCACTTTTGATTTTTTGATATTTTCCAATAAATACAGTCAGCCCTCCATGTCCACAAGTTCCACATATGCAACAAAACTCAGATTAAAAAATAACAGTATTTTCTGGATGTGAAACCCACGGATGCAGAGCTTTTCATTTACACAGTTTCCACAAAGGCAACTGTGGGATTTGAGTATGGACAGACTTTGATATCCCTGGTGGTCCTGGAATCAGCCCCCCGAATACCAAAGGATGACTGTACTGCTATTTCTCCCTTCTTACTCCTTGTATTATTACTATTATACATTTTATATTTATATATGTTATAAGCTCTATGATGAACTTTTTTGCTTTTTTTAAGACAGTCTTGCTCTGTTGCCCAGGCTAGAGTACATAGCAGTGGCATCACCTAACTCACAGCAACCTCAAACTCCTGGGCCCAAGTGATCCTTCTGCCTCAGCCTCCTGAGTAGCTGGGACTACAGGCATGCACCACCACGCTTAGGTAATTTTTTTCTATTTTTAGTAGAGACAGGGTCTCCCTCTTGCTCATGCTGGTCTCGAACTCTTGAGCTCAAGCAATCCGCCTGTGTCAGCCTCTCAGAGTGCTAGGATTACAGGTGTGAACCACCACATCGGGCCTAAAATACATTTTTCTTTTTGCTTTTACCTATAAGTTTTTTGTTTTTTTTAAAAATACGTTTAAAAATAAGTGCAAATTTAATTTATATTTACCCACATTTATCATTTATGGTGTTCTTTATTTCTTTTTGTAGATGCAGGTTTTCATTTGATATCATTTTCCTTTTGCCTGAAGAACTTTTAGCTTTTTTTGCAGTTCAAGTCTTATAACAAATTCCGTCAGCTTTTGTTTGAAAAAAATTTTGATTCCATTTTTGAGTGATGTTTTTATTGTATAATAGTATTCCAAGGTGACAATTTTATTTTTTTTCCCTGACCTTTAAAGTTGTTCTTCCATTGTCTTATGGTTTGTGTTGTTTCTGATGAAAAGTCTATTGCCTGTGTATGATTTATGTATTTTTCTTCTGGTTGCTTTTTAAGAATTTGTTTATCACTAGTTTCCAGGAATTTTATTATCATATGCCTCCGTATGTTTTCTTTATTTTTATTCTGGGGTTTGTTGACCTTTTGAATACATGGTTTTATATTTTTAACAAATAGTGAATTTTTAACATTGTATCTTCAAAGGCTTCACCCTTTTCCAGCACTCCAGTGACATACATGTTATGTTGCTTGATGTTTCCCAGTTTACTGAGACTGTCCACTTGCAGTATTTTCCCTCCCCAAACCCCCTTCTCCACGCTTCAGAGTGTGTAGTTTCTACTGCATTGTTTTCACATTCACTGATCTTTTCTTCTCCTGTGTTTATATGCTTTTAAATACATCCAAAGACTGCTTCAGTTTAGGTGTGTTTTTTTTTTCTTTTGCTCTAGATGTTTGATTTTTCTGTATTTTTGTATAAATTCATTAGACTCCTTGTTTTTCTTTAAATGTCACACACACACATATATATTTATTTGAATTCCATGTTTGTTCCATCATCTCTATCATTGCTGCACCTATTTATATTGTCTGATTTTTTTCCTGGTTAAGGGCTGCATTTTCCTTTAAGAAGTGTCTTAGAAAGTATCTTTAATTCTTACGGCAAGCTATACTACATGTGTGTCAACTTGATCTATTCAAGTCTGAATTTTGTATTTGGCAACTGAACAATGTTATTGTTGGGTTTGTTTAACCCTGATCTTAGTGCATGGTGTTACAGGATTTCTACTGAATGCCCCAGGTGTTCACTGAAATTCCATTGGGACTCTGATGTCTTCTGACCCCTGTGTGCTCCAGTAGTTGTCCATTGCGCTTCTCTACAGCGAGTGCTCGTTATTTGTGTTGTCTGTTAAAATCTCACCGTACACATGTGCAGTATTCAGACAAAGAGCCAACAGGACCCATGTGTAGACTTCTGAGCTTCTCTGTAGATCTCCTTTCTTTTTAGTGTTTTCCCCACAAATTCCTCTGATCTCTGTCTCCTCAGCTAACAGGTGGGTGCTTCTGGGCACCCACTCTCCATCATTTATTGGATGATGGTCCAATAAATGCCTCAGACATCACAGTCTAGTGACAGAAAACAGTTGTTTCCCATATCTTGTTCTGTTTGCCAGCTGTTTACTGCAGGAAGGCTGATCCAGTCTCCACAATGGCTGGCAGTCCCCATCTATTATTACTGCTTTTTTTTGTTGTTTTCTTCATTAATGCAGAGACTTTACTGTCTTTGCTGTGTTCTCATGTCTAGAAAAAGCCTGACACATGGTAAGTGCTTAATAAATATTTGCTGAATGTTTTATTCAATAGACAATCTGTTCCTTTCTCCTTGTATGTTTAATTTTTCCTTCAGTGCTGACTCCTTTCCATTAGCATTTAAATATGCTTTAATCTTTCTTTGTCTTATTTGCCATATTTGGACCTGCTGTTATTTAATTCTCAACCTACTCCAACGTTTCATCCAGCATTCACTGTGCAGTAGCATTCATCAGGGTTATTCTTGGCTCTCCCATTGCTTGTATCAGTAGACCTGACTTAGTCCTGATTTCCCTCGATTCCTGGTGGCATTTGGCACTGTTAACTATCCTGAAATTCTCTTTCCTCCGACTTTCTTGACACCGTAAGTTCCTACTTTTCTTTTTTCCTTTCTGGCTGTTCCTTTTTTGTCTGTCTTCCTTGTCTCTTGCCAGGTGTTAAATGTTGGTGATACTTGGGGTGTTGTCTACGGTCCTTGTTTTTTCTAATTCCACATACTGTTTGTTAGCAATCTTATATACTTCCAACACTTCAATGACCATCCAGAAGTTGGTGTTTTCCAAGTATTATTTTTTCCTGCCCACCTTCTCTTCTGAGCTTGAGATTCATGTGGACAACTAGCTGTTGATTTCCCTATCCCTCAGACTCTCAAACTCAGTATACCCGCAGTTGAACTAATCATTACTCCTACCCCTCTGACATCATCATTCTTTGTGGGATTTTTTTTTTTTGAAGGTGAGGTCTTGCTCTGTTGCCTAGGCTAGAGTGGCATGAGCTCACTGCAGCCTCAGATTCCTTAGCTCAAGTGATCGTCCCCTCCACAGCTTTGTAAGTAGCTGGGACTACAGGCGGGCACCACCGTGCCTGGCTATGACATCATCATCCTTGAGATTGTATCTTACCTATCTCTAATTCCAAGGTCCTTTCCTGATTCTCCAAATTGTTCTGTACTTTTTCTGTCTTAACACTTACAGCCCTTGTATTGAAATTGCCTGTAGTGCATCGTCATTGCCATTGCCCCCAACTTGTTTCTCTAAATTTGAAGTTCTTTGATATCAGGACTGGTTGCTTTCAGTAGGTACTTGATAAAAATTTGTGGATGAACACATGAAGGAATCAATGAGATTCATAGGAAGCGCAAGGGTGGGAACTTGTAGCATGGGATGAGAAAGAATTCTCCACACAAAGATCAGGATAGATTTAAAGCAAAAAGTTTATTTTACTTTCCAAGAGAAGAAAGGGCACAGCACAAAAGAGAGAAGTAGTGCTAGTCCCGAGGTTAAGGGTTGGGTGGGTGGGGGGTTATTGGGATAAAGAGAAAAGAAAAAATGCTGCTGGGAGCTGATAATGGGGCAGCTGTGAGGGGTGTGTGTGTGTGTGTGTGTCCCCTTCTCTCTGCCAGGCTGGCTTTGTCAAGAGTCCTTGGAATGTGGTCTGGCAGGAACTGGGTAGGGGTCATTCTCCTTCTATCTGCTCAGGTTTTTTTTAAGTGCTGTAAAAAAACAAACTGTTAAAGACAGCAAGTTAAGCCACAAGTGGTTAATCAAACAAAGGGGTGATTGTGTGCTGTGATCTTTTTCTTTGTTTTTTCTTTCTATTACTTTAGTTTTTTCTCTGTTAGATAGTTTATTACCAAGGCCATTCTTTTAGGAAGTATTTCTTTTATTGATGTAAAAGATGTTTATTCATCTGCTCCTAAAGAATAAACACATCTGCACTGTTTCAGTTCTAGTAATTGTTCTGGCAGTGATGGCAGTTGCTAGCAGGCAGGGAACAGTGATGAACTCAACATTTTATGGCAGCCCTAATCAGTGAGGGTTGTGTTTGTGTGTGTGCTTACATGCCTGTGAGATACTTACAGACACATGTACGTCCATCCATCTTAAAGAATCAGAGTAGAAGGTGGGATTATTTGGTGGATTAGACAGTGGAGTTTGGCCCATTGATGTGACCCCCAGGATACCAACCCTGATACAGATGCTTGGGGGGAGGGTCCTTGGGCTTTCCTATTGGTATTGTTGTCAATGGAAAAGAAACCAAATTCTGTAAAATAATTTTAAAGAGATTTATTCTGAACCAAATTTTAGGATAGTGACCCGGAGCCATGCCCAAGAAGCCTTGAGCAAGTGAACTCTCTGTGGTTGGGTTACAGTTTGGTTTTATACATTTCAGGGAGACAGGGGTATAGGTAAAGTCATAAATCAATACATGAGAGGCATACATTGGTTTGGCCCAAAAAGGTGGGCCATCTCTAAGCAGGGGGCTTACAGGTTATAGGTGGGTTTAAAGATTCTTTGACTTGTAACAGGTTAAAAACCTGAAGCTTTGTCTAAAGGCTTAGAATATTTAAAGATAAGGAGCTGTTAATCAGAGACAAGCCACCAGGCATATATGTGTTGTGTAAATTGAGGACCTGCAGGTAGTTTTGTCTTGCATACCCTTAGGCCTGTTAATGGATTACAAAGGATGCCTTGAAGAAGTGGGGAGGGGCATGATGAGGCATATCTGACCTCTCTCTGTGTGGCAGGTAATTTAGTTTTAGGATATTCCCTTGGCCAAGAGGGGGTCCATTCAGTCAGCCAGTGCTGGGGTGGGGGTTGGGGAGGGAACTGTTAAGATTTTATTCCAGTTCACACTGTATTTCTAATATTAGTGACATGAGCTACTCAGGCTGATCATGGAGTCTGAGCTTTGAATCCCACGTCTGCTAACATATGATAAATTTCAGCAAATGTCTTTACCTTTCTGTGTTTGTTTCCTTGCATGTAAAGTGGGGATAATGGTAACACACGCCTCCTAAGAGGTAATGTTTGTAAAGCCCTTGAAGGGTGTAAATGCTGTTTACAGGTTAATTGCTTATGACCACAATGTTGGGGGCTCTTCTCTCACCTCCATTTTACAGATTCAAAATTAGTTACAAACAGCTGAGTAATACTAGGGTTCCTCAAGTAGCAGAGCTGGTCTGTCCATTTCCAGGCCCCTTTCCCCAGACCATGCCTACCTGCCTCTTCACTCACCACTTGACTCTCAGGTTAACATCACAGGGCAGGCTCCTCACATGGTAGCTTCCAGACCATGGGTGTTTTCTACCATTGGCCCTGTGTGGGATATCTGTAAGAAAAGCAGCGTGACAGTCAGAGAGAGCCCTCTAAGACACAGAAGACGATTATTTAGATCCTAAATTTTAAAGAATAGAATAATTAGATCAGAGATTCTCAATTCAGGCTGCACAGTAGAATCTCCTAGCAGCTTTTTAAAAAATATACATGCCTGGGCCTCACCCCAGATTAATTAAATCAGGGTCTCTGGTGGGTTGGGGCCAAGTACTTCTCCAAACTCCTCACGTGATTCAAATATGCAGCCGTGCTTGACAACCACTGGCACAGAGCTGGGAATGGGGCTCAGTATTATCTTGTTCCTCCAGGTTTTCCTAAGAGACAACCTTATCAAACGAGTAGATCTTAACAGTGTTTTCCCAGTGCTCAGACCAGGGGATTTTTTTACTGCAGCTTTAATCCAATCCACTATGTGCTGTTAGTTAACATGGTCAGACAAGAGCCATGTAAGAAGTGATGAAGAAGCCAGGATGTCTCAAGGAGTTTAAAATTTCAAAAGAAAGCAGTATCCGAGTACTCAGATTATACTGCAACTCATTTGCTAAAAAGTTTTGCCATAATAGGTGTTACTGAATAATGTGGCTGTTTGAAGTGTTTACTTTAGCTATGTTTGCTTGCCATGCAGTACTGGGTGTTGGCATCATGTGACATTCTTTCAACTGGCTGTTGACATTGATTTTTGTCATTAAATTATTTTTCTTTTAGAGATAGGATCTCTTTCTGTTGCCCAGGCTGGTATGTAGTGGCCCGATGATAGCTAACTGCCACCTTGAAATCTTGAGCTCAAGCAATCCTCCCACCTCAGCCTCAGCTAGGACTATAGGTGTATGCTATCACACTTGGCTAATTTTTTTTTTTATTTTTTGTAAAGAGGGAGGTCTTGCTCTGTTGTCTAGGCTGGGCTCGAATTTCTGGCTCAAGTGATCCTCCTGCCTCAGCTTCCCACAGTCCTGGGATTACAGGTATGAGCCACTGTGTCCAGGCTTTTTTTTTTTGTTTTTTTAAAGCATGACATTTTATGATAGGTACACTAAAAACCCAGATACCACCACTGTACAATTCATCCCATGTAACCAAAAACCACCTCTACCCCTAAATCTATCAAAATATAAATTTAAGAATAAACCTGACAGATGGAGGAGTAAAAGAAGGTGGCTGATGAGAGACTAGTTTGGAAAGCAAATGTGTTTCTTTTCATACGTTCTTTTCAGGTATTCTAGTGCATGTTTTTCTTCACAATGAGGATAATTTCTTAATAAATGATAATCACTTTTAGTAGTACAGGCATTAAGTGTCATTGGTCTTGAAAGAGACAAATTTAACATTTTAAGATATTTTTAGGTAGATTTCCTTTGATACACTTGTATATTTTGTGTTGTATAAATGTACTACTTTTTCCCATTCATTCAACATGTATTTATTCAGCATGTACAACATGCCAGTTAAACTCTAGATGCTTGGGAAACATCAGTGAACAAAACAGACAAAATCAGGATAAATAATAAACATAACAATTTGTGTAGTACATTATAAGATACTAAGTGCTGTGGGGACAAAAAAAGAGTAGAGAGAAAGTGATGGAGTTGACTGGTCTGCAGCTTTCACCAGGGTGGTAGAGGGAGGCTTCATAGATGGTAACCTTCCACTTGAGAGAATGTGGGGTGAGCAGTGTGTTATCTGGGGAAAGAGCATTGCACAGGTGCAAAGGCCATAGGATTCACTGAGTTGTGTGGCCTTGAGCTGGAGACAGGAGTGTAAAGATATGCTGGACAGATAGATAACAAGGGCTTGGCCATCGCTGCCTTTGTAAGGACCTCTGTTTTTACTTTGGGTGAGATGGAAAGCCATTAGAAAATGTGACATGATCCGACAGAAAAGGATCTCTCTGTTAAAGAGTGTAGGGTTGTTACTGAACCAAACTGGGGTCTACTCGCCCAGTACAGCAAAGCCAGACACCGATGCCCAGAGTTGCAGTGGGAGAAAGAGGGATTTTTATCGCATGGCATCACGATAGGAGAATGGGCAGCTAATGCTTAAGACCCAAACTCCCTTGTGGCTTATTAGCAAATGTTTTTAAGGCAGGGGTACATTTCAGGAAAGCAGAGGTTGCAGACAAAATCATAGATTAGCATATGGAGGTTATGTATTGGTCTGGCGAAATAAGGCAGAGGGTATCTGCTGGTCATAGGTGGATTCAGAGATTCTTTGATTAGTCAAAAGAGTTGTTGAGGTGAGTGTGACCCTCTCTAGGCTCCTCCAGGAGAAACATGGAACAGAGAACAGGATCAGAGTTCAATTCCTCAGTTCCTCCTTATCTGCATTTTCCATCTGGAGGAGGTTTTGGAAAAGCAACTCAAGAACACGTGTTAAGACATTAAGACATTACTTTTTAGTTTCCCTGGGGAACTAAAACACCTTGAGACTGTGGCTTACTTGGAGAACTATTGTTCTTTCTATCTTCTTGCTCATCAGATTGCCCATTTTCTTCTTAAGGCTAGTGAGGTGCCTAGAATTTCCCTTAAAAGGACTGAAGATTTTCCTTTATTTTCATGCTTAGACGCCAGGCAGGCCCCTAAGAAGGATTCTCTCTCTGTTTCAGGGAAGCAAGGAAGAAAATGGGGCTAGGACAGAGGGGTGGTAGGTTTGGCAGTAATCTGGACAAAAGGGAGATGATGGTGGCTTTTGGGGCCAGTGTGCAGGGAGGTTTTTGAGGGTAGAGCCAGCACATTCCATAGTCTGAGAAAGAGGAGTTGAGTATGAGTGCAGGTTGTACTTGTGTCTAATTGAAGTTCACCACAAGCCGTCTATTAATCTAATAAGGTGATTGAAATTTTAATTTTTTCTTGTTTGGGCATTTTACAACATAATTTGGTATATTCTTAAAATTATATTATATTTGGATTTTTTCCCTTTCTTTTTAGATGCAGACTGATAATACTTTTGCCTGTTTTCATCTTTTGAGATTTTTGCATTTGTTTTCAGGGCTGAAGACTTTAAATGAAGCTCTAGTTCAAAAATAACTTCATTCTTTGAAGCTTAAATTAAAGTTCAATAAGTAGATTATTTTTGTAATTTTACTTACTTTAGTTCTTCACATTAAAATTTTCCTGTTTAATGAACATTTAACTAATTAGTAAAATTTGCTAATCTAATTGTCAGACTCTGTTAAATGGCTTGTCAAAATGTTTATTTAGCACTTATTTCTGTTGTCTTAACATTGTGGATCCCTATAACCCAGTGGGCCCCGACCAGTACCAGTTCCTGGCCTGTGAGGAACCAGGCCACACAGCAGGAGGTGAGCAGCGAGCTAGTGAAGCTTCATCTGTACTTATAGCCTCTCCCCATTCCTGGCATCATTGCCTGAGCTCCATCTCCTGTCAGATCACTGGCGGCATTAGATTCTCACAGGAGTACGAACCTTACTGTAAACTGTACGTGTGAGGGATTTAGGTTGTGTGTTCCTTGTGAGAATATCATGCCTGATGATCTGAGGTGGAGCCGAGGTGGTGATGCTAGTGCTGGGGAGCGCCTGCAAATGTCGATTATTGTTAGCAGAGAGGTTGTTAGCGGAGAGAGACTGCACAGAGACCATAATAAATTAATTGCTTATGAATTCATATCAATACCCTATCAGTGAGTGACAAGCTACATCTGGTGACAGGCTTTATAGTGGCAGGTGAGCATCTTATTTCAGTTGTACAGCTGCATCTGGTGGTAGGCTTTATGTCAGAATCCGACACTTATTTTGATCTGTGTGTGGCCTGCCCATTGTTTTTTTTACCACGTCCATCCATTCTTGTTTCCTGCACTGCACACTTGCCACAGTCACAGTTTTGGTAAGCCCACAAGCTCACCCTAGCAAAAATGAGTAAAAGGCAAATGTTGCTGGAGAGCTTCTTTGAAAAAGGGGAAAGACCTAATGATGAGACATCAGAAGACTCTAAGACTGACTACAAAATGAAAGCTGCGTTTAAAAGAAAATACCAAGAGTCTTACTTAAATTATGGGTTCATTGTAACAGGTGATTGACATTCTCCAAGCCCATTTTGTGTAACGTGTGGTAAGCAGACATCCAACGAAGCCCTGGAACCTTCAAAAAAACTGCCTCCCTGCATGGAGACCAAGTACCCTGCGTTAAAAGACAACCTTTGGAGTTTTTCAAGAAAATTGAAAAACGTGAACACGAAGAATAGAAGCAATTATTTGAAGGGCACTACTTCATCAAATGTGTCTGCACTGAGAGCATCATTCTTAGTGG
>CAUYRT010029223.1:0-44385 GCA_963574885.1 Lepilemur ruficaudatus
CTCAAACTCCTGGGCTGAAGCGATCCTTCTGCCTCAGCCTCCCAAGTAGCTGGGACTACAGGCATGTGCCACCATGCCTGGCTAATTTTTTCTATATATTTTTAGTTGGCCAATTAATTTCTTTCTATTATTAGTAGAGACAGGGTCTCGCTCTTGCTCAGGCTGGTTTCGAACGTTTCGAACTCCTGACCTTGAGCAATCCACCCGCCTCAGCCTCCCAGAGTGCTAGGATGACAGGCGTGAGCCACCGTGCCCGGCCACTTTCCAGCTTTTTAATAATGATTTTTTATAGTTTTCTTCTTCCAAAGTGTAAAAGTTGTAAGAAGAGTAACAGCAGGAACGAAGATTTTGTGGTTGTTTACATCAGGATATCTTAACTTTTTTGACCCTTCACCTCCCTCCCAGGCCTGGCTACTGACCCCCTCCAAAATCCCTTTGCTCAGGAGATTGCTGGTACCTTCCCTGCAGGAGGCTGTGTGCACATGCGCACTGTCAAACCGGTAACTGACCCGCTGAGTCTTGGAGTGGAGCCGGCAAGAACTGAGCTCCCAAGACACATATTTGATTCCAAGTCACAACCACCCCAATCCCCCGGACCTTTTAAGTATTTGGTTTCTGTACTTACGACACTAACAAATATTTCGGCTGATTGTATTTACAGACTTCACGACAGGCAAATTCTGGCATTGATCTATTTCAAATAGTAAGTTGTAAAATTAAATACAAAACACATAAACAAGATGCAATATTGTACGTTTTATTTCCGTAGCTATTAACTATAACTGGGTTTTTTGTTTGTTTGTTTGTTTATTTATTTAAGGAAAATATGAGAGTACAAACTATAACTGGTGTTTAACCATTCTCTCTGCCTTCAGGTTTCTGTCCTGCCTTTCCTGATGAGCGTATGTGCTGTAAGTTTTGAAGCGAGGTGCAGATGGGAACTGAAATAGGCTTCATTTTTTAAGCGTATGTACCATCACACCACAAGCAACCAAGAGAACTGACTCTTTGGTAAACAACTCCAGCTTTAAACATAGCCTTAAAGTCCGGGCCCGGTGGCTCACGCTTGTAATCCTAGCACTCTGGGAGGCTGAAATGGCCGGATCACTTGAGCTCAGGAGTTTGAGACCAGCCTGAGCAGGAGTGAGACCCTGTCTCTACTAAAAATAGAAAAATTAGCCAGGAATGGTGGTGTACGCCTGTAGTCCCAGATACTTGGGAGGCTGAGGCAGGAGGATCACTTGAGCCTAGGAGTTTGAGGTTGCTGTGAATGAGGCTGATGCCACTACACTCTACTCGGGGCAATGGAGTGAGACTCTGCCTCAAAAAAAAAAAAAAAAAAAGAAAAAAAAGAAAAAAGAAAAAAAAATTGAACAATATGAAATTACCAAAATACATTTAAAATAAATAAATAAATAAATAAAAATAGCCTTCAAAGAAAAGCAATAAAACACTGCTTAGGCAAAGTCAGGGTGGAAGCAAGTAGGAGGCTGTAGAATATGAAGATTCTTCTTAACTTTGCCAAAGTTCTAACTAAATGTATGAGAAAGTTGCATGTCTCCCCGCCCCCACCCCCACCAGCAGCAATAGAGTTTGTCCAAGGAAAATCACTACTTCCCAGACTTGTGATTGAAAAGCTGTGTTAATCCTGAGCACGCCTCTGCTATTTATTTATAGCCCTGCTCACAGAGCACGCCAGAGCCAAAGGCTCAGGGACATTCCTGAGCCCCTAGGGAAGAGGCTGTTGACTTGTTATTTTCCTTTAACTCTGCCAGTCCTAGCCTCTGTCAAGGTGATGGTCAGCAGATTTGATGTGAGACCCTGCCTGCCGCTCCACCCCTCTGCCAAATGCAAGCATTGTTTCCATGGCCTATGGGGGTAATTTGCACTTTCTGCATTTTTTAAAAAAAATTTTTAGCAGATCATGGGGAAGAAAGAGAAGGAAGAGGCAGCCCACTAGATTATGAAGTCTTCCGGGGGGAAATCAAATTCCAGCCACCTCTGTGTCTAGCACAGCGCCTGGTTAGAAGCAATAATAATAAAAACAACTAATATTTGACCTTCTTACATACATCAACTCATTTAATCCTTAAGGCAGCCCTATAATTATTATTATTATTGTATAATTAAAGGTACTGAGGCTCAGAGAGGTAAGTAACTTGCCCAAAGACACACAGCCAGGGCTAGAATTCAGGTCTCTATGCCAAATCTCATGCCTTTAACCACTGTGCTACTCTGCTTCAGAACACATCATAGGTGCTCAACAGATGTGGGCTACACAAATAAAAGAATGCATGGAAAGCTCTTCGGCAGTACGTTGGCATTATAGGGATGCCTCTGGCCATGCTGTGAAAGACACTCAGACACATTTTCCATTCTACATCTACACTTCCTTCTTTACCAGAACTGTTCTTAAGCCTTTCGGGTCCAAAGCCCAGATTTTCCCATGGACAGCCTTGCCTTTAGGACTGGCACAGCACTGGGAAGAGGTGCAGTGTTCCCTTGGAGCATGCCGAGTGCAAGGCACCTATTACTTCCTTGCCTGGGTTACTAGGAATAATCTCGGTATTTTGGGACATTCTTTGGAAGAAGATACTATCTTCTTCCAAGTTTCAGAAATACAAGATTGCCCCTGAAGCAGAATCCATAGGCAGATGATGTTCTCAAAGTCTGGGTGCAATTCCTTTGGAGTGAGAACTTCCCCAGTGACCTCAAAACCTCAAGTTCCAGGGAAGAAAACAAGATACACAGTGATACGCTTACACACTGATGTCAACTCAAAGCCAAAAGCCATATAGTAATCAGGTTGCTCCTAGATGCATATGAAAGTATTAAAACCGGACAAGAAGGATATCAACGAACAGGTGATACCCCCAGGAAGGAAGGGGGAGAGGCAGAGGGCAGAGAGTAGTGTAAAGGGGTCTTCCTGTGAAAAGAAATACTGAAAACAAATAGGAAAATATGTTAACAGCTGTCAATTCTGGATACCATGTTATTCTGTGTACTTTTCTATGACTTTAAAATTTTTAAAATAAACAACAAAGACACAGTGGACTGATTTACATAATTTCTCTGCGTGAGAAGAGGCTACAGGGCGGTTTCTAGCCGCTGATGCTGTACAACGGTCCAGGACGTTCCCTGTGAGCAGAGAGCTCTCGTCAATAACCTCATGGCCATGTGGCACCAAAGTACAGTCACTAGAGAGGGAAACCCTGGATTTGGAGGGAGGTTGATTGCAGAACAGTGTTTGCCAACCTTTTGTGTCCAGAGTAAAAGTAAATGTCCCATTATGACCCTGCAGGTGCACACGCATGCGCACATACCCCTGTATATACACAAACACTCTTGAAATAAATAAAATTCCACCAAACTCAGCCCAGCTATCTAGAATGCAATCTGATGTTTCTATCTTTTTAAAATGCTGGTGCAGGCCCACTGAACTGATTTCATGGCCTATAAATGGTTAGTGCCCTCAGTCGGAAAAGCACTGGATGGATGATCTTTAAGACCCTTCAATAGCAAATGTTTGTACCTTCTTTCAGACTGTTTTTCTCTCCTTTCTCCTCTTTCTGAAGAGAAGTTGATCATTCTTCAGGTTCCTGGTCAAATCTCCTATCTTCCAAAAACCTTCCCCATCGCTCTAAGGCAAAATTAATTTTTCCCTTGCCTAGGTTCCCATTCATTCTGTGTTCTGTGTAGCATTTTCTCACAGTTCTTTGTTCATCCAAGTGTTTTTTGAGCATTTATTATGTGCCAGGCACTGTCCTAGACTCTGAGACTGTAGCAGTGAATGAATGAAATGAACAAATCTTTGCACTAATGGAACTTGCACAAACAAGACCCAGAGGAGGCACACAGCAAAGCAATAGTCACGTAGCTCTGTCAGCTGGTGATTCGGTGCTGGTGGGCTCCAGCCACCGCACTGGCCCATCCCTCCAGGGTGAAGCCTGTGCGCAGATACACTTAGCTGCCTGTCACTTCCCTCTTAAATACAACCTGCCTGCCAAAATCACACTGGAGGACAGTCCAAACACGAAAGATAATGACAAAACCAACGAAACAAAAATGAGCCCAGAGGAAACAGAGACAATTCAGTAAACATTTCAACAAGTGAACATTTTTTAAAGAGCTATAACCTTTTCAGAAATATAAAAGAAGATACTCGTCTGTGAAACAAGAACAGGAGGATATAAAAATGGATCAGTCAAGGGAATAAGAATTCTTGAAAATTAAAACAGAATAGCTAAATTAAGAAAAACCTTTTTAATAATGGTCTTGGGAAATATAATCTAGGAAATATAGAAATATATCATCTAGAAATGTGGGGGTAAATTTCAGAAAAAATAAAATAAAATACAATAGTTGAAATCTGTTCCTTCAGGGGTATGGAAGTAAGATTCCAGAGGAAAGTGGGCAGAGAACTGTGTTGATTTGTTATAATCCCTGGAAGTACTATTTGGTTTTCAAATGATGGAATGCATTTTGATAAAAATAAATTATGTTTAAAGTGCTGACAATATTTGTTAAGATTCTAGAAATGTATGGCCAGACATTTTCATTTGCTCTAAGCTATACATGTATTTATTGATATGCTTTAGGGACACAGTATAAATAAATGACTTTGACTATTAAAATTCTTAAATTATTCCAGGCTACTGGGAGCATGGTACAAAATTTATTGAATTTTCCTAAAAGACAAGATGTGGTCTAACTGGGTTGGCCCAGGGGTTAGGGGGTAGCTGCTGTCCTGTGTGTCCCCAGGATTGGATGTCCTTGGACAATAGTCAGAAAGCTTTTCAGGACTCTAAGCTTTTATTTCCGTAGTGACCTTTTCAGATTCCTGCATTGTTCTCCGTGGGGCTATGCGAGACCTTGCCCAGCCAGGTTTTTCACCACAAATCTCCTTTAAGAGGCAGAAAGATTATACAGCAAAAATATTTCACACCATAAATAAGGAAATGGCATGGGGAAACTCCTGAATCCCAATTAATAGGAGGGGGAAAGGATAACATTTGGATTTCTTCCTCTTAGATCAGAAAAGGCAGTGGGGCCAGCAGGAGGGGGAACCCCACACACAGAGAGAAGGAAAAGAACAGGATGATTTAGAGTCCTTGGCGTCCCACACTACTGCCATTTCCTCTCCCTGGTGAAGGCAGAGGCTTGGATGAGTTGGTCTCCCCCTTGTCTCGCAGCCTAAGAATTCTGCGCCCACTTGCAGGACAGCCGGCTGGTCTGGGTGGTTCCTGATTCCCATCTCAGCCTCACTTGTGCAGATGGAAATCTGCTCCCTGCAGTTCCAGAAGGCAGCAGGCTGCCTAGAAAAATAGGCTGTCCTCTCCACAACAGGCCAGAGAATGATGCGTCTTGGAAGGCTGTAGGAAAAACATCTTGTGTCCTGACAGTGCTTCAAAAGCCTTTTAATTCTGCCTGCGCTCTCCTGCACTCCCTGACATGTGCACAGGCTTCATGAAAGTTCCGAAACATTGTTTCATGGGAATCCCCTTCCCCCACTCTGCACACACCTAAGAGATAATATTACCAAGTGCTAGCGAAGACACTTGATACAAAACTCAGTTATAATAATTAGAGCAACAACAACAGGAGCTAATTCTTACAGAGCACTAATCACGTGCCCAGCTCTGTCCTAAGTGATGTTAGCTGAGGTTCCCCATGCCCCAAAGGATAAGAGAGATATCCCTTATCTCTCTGGGATAAGCTGATATTTCACTTTGGAAAAGAGACACAGTAGCTTTCTGGTGAGTAGCACATCCACCTGTTGACTCGGTCAGATTCCTGTAAAGACAAAACACTGGCTTCTCTTCCCGCTCCCACAATTCCACACAAAAGTAGCTCTTAAAACCTAATGTGAAATGATCCAGGAATTCATCTTCCTGCAGGAAGACAGAAGGCTCGAGCTTGCTTGGAGCTCCTTTCCTGCCTGGTAGAAATTGACCTGACTAAAACCACTTTGGTGGGACTCAATGCTGCTAGAGTATTTTGCCCCAAACTGCTACATCACAAGTGCCTTATACTCAACACCGCCCCCATGATGAATGCTGCTTGGAACTGCGGCATGTGAGGAGGGATCTGGCAAATGGCTGACTCCACAAAGTGATCACTGCCCTGCCTTTCTCCTTCCAGCTGACCATGTTGCCTCTTGTACGTGAGGGAGGGCGGGAATAAGAAGGAGAATTCAAGTTCCCTTAGTTAACAACTCTGATAAAAGAGTAAGGAAGAAAAGGTAATGGTGACAATTGGCTTGGGCGTTTTCTGTGGCTTTAAATTACCCAAGCCTTTCCTAGTTTCAAAGGCAACTGAGACAGGACTGCCTGTATGGTTGGGCAGGTTGTTCACTGCACAAGGGCCCTGGACCAAGGGGTTGAACAGGGACACAGATCCAGCTTGCACCCTGCTTGCCAAGCTTGGTGACCTCCTCCCCGTACAGGACTGAGTCCCTTTAGTTCACACAAAGCCATCGTAAGGGCTAGCGGTGGCCCCCATTAAACCCATATTCCACTATTAAGCTTTATAGATAAGCATTTGGGGTGGAAAATGCTAAAACTGTGAAAAAGAAAAGAAAAACTGTACAAAGGTGTTGCAAATGGGGAGGAAGTTGTGACTGAGCTCACAAGACTAAACCGAGATACGACGGGATGCAGTTTTTGTCAGTTGTCACCAATTTGATGCTCACGTCAACAAGGGCACATGGAATGAAGCTTAGAAATCTTAACACCGGGGTGGGCTACTTTCCAAATGTTTTCTGGGGGCAGAGTTTGTTTTGTCCTCCTGGAACTCATTTTCCAAGAAAACCTTGGGGACTTGTGATCCAAGTGGATTTTTCCTGTCACCTTTATTCGGCCGTCCAGACATCTCTCCCCAGCAATTGTGGGCACAGCAAGCTGTTCCTTCCTCGGGGTTAATGGCCCATGGCAGTGTTCTGGAGATGGCAGTTTGTAATATAAAGAGGCTGAATTGTTTGTTTAACAGTCAAGTGACAAATTATTTAATTAACACATATGCCATTTGTCTCCACAGCTGTGATCATCGGTACTAATTGCAAAGCAGTCTTAATTTATTGTAGATATATTGCTCCATGATGCTAATGTGATCATTACAAATGGCCATTATGCCCCTGTACCATGTTTGAAAATTAGAGCAATTCCACCATGTGAGGAAAGCCACCATGTCTTCCAGCAAAGGGAGTGTTCAAAAGGGCAGTGCTCCTTTACAATCCGGACCTGGTTGGTGCTGAGTGCTACCTCTTTTTAAGTCTTCACCTGATCCCACCTCCTCTCCTGGAAGATAAAAGACAGCAAGCACAGCCTTGGCACGGGCTGTCCACAAAGTTCACCCTGGTGGCCCGCCTGCCACTCACAAAGGGAAACCTTTTTTTCCTCACTACCCTTCATCAGACATGCCTCGCAGGCCACAAACGGGAGCTCAAGGCATTGTGCCCACCTCGGGACAAATCCTGAGGCCAATTAGGCTTCAGCATCTTATTAACAAACACCAATGATCAAAGTGGCAATCCGGCGTCCCTGTGCTCAGGAGCTGTGGCCACAGTTGCCATGGCTGGTGGTGGCACTGGTGAAGGACTTGAGGGGCCCGGGGGGCCAGGCATGAGACGGGATCCCAGGTAGGCATAGAGTATGCACGTTGGAGGGGAGGTGGCTCCACCCTGACGTCTTCCATTAAAGACTATATTCGCCTCTAGTAAAAGCAATGGGTGCTGGACTGGGGAGTTTGATTTGATGTAAAAACATGGTCCAGATAAAATTATACAAAACTCATCACAGAAGGGGGTCTGGGGAGCAGGAGGAAATGGCATCAAACTCTCTGTAGCATCACTGGTGATGTCTCCCAGTTGAAACCAGAAGTTAAGAGGAGGGCCTTTTGCTAAGCTGGGGCATAGGAACCAACGGTCACCAGCAAGGCTCATTAATGACCCTTCTGGAAAGCAGCTGCCCACCTATTTTCTCATTATCCTCTCAACACCCTGGGATGCAGGCAGGGGATGCTGTTGATCCTGCCCCATCGGTGAGGGGCTGGGGGTGGCCTGCCTGGGAGGCCTGGTCACGTGGGGGCAGGACCACCAGATAAAATACAGGACACTCAGCTAAAACCGGATCGCAGGCAAACACCACATTATTTTTTAGTACTCATTTTTTTTCTGAAATCCAAATGTAGCTGGGCATCCTGAATGTTTATTTGCTAAATTTGGCATTCCTGGTGAGGAGTAGCTGATGGAGACAAAGAACAACACATCTCTTTCTGGAAACTTCGTTTGGGGTGGAGACCCAGGGCAAGAATCTAACGCCCAGGCCAGACTCCCGCCACAAACCACAGGAAAAACCCACAAGCTGGGGGGTTCTCCTCCTGCAAGACCCCTGCGGTGCCCTGGCAGCTGGGCAGCCAGCATTGCCCAGGGGCCTTTTGAAGCTTCGCTCTTTTCCTCATCAGCTCCAGGAAATGCCTCCTTGCGAGACGGGGGTCTTTCCCCGCTCTGGGCCATCGGGGACCTGGCCTTCCCCAGCCACCACCTTGGATGAAAGGCTTTATTAAATCAGGCAAACGTCAGCCCCACAGCTCAGTCGTAAGTTAACCAGCCGACGGGGGAGGATGGATAAAAAGTCGCCTTGTGGTACCTCCGCATAAAAGGGGGCCTGGGGTACGGAGGCGGAGGGCACAGCAGCCAAACCCCGGCCTCATTTTCAGGTGGCCACTGGTCAGAGCTGTCAGCTGTGCCTGTCCCCCAGACAGCAAATTGAAAACAGCAAATGTAGCTCTATTCTTTCTTCTTTTCCTTCCCCCTCCTTCTCCCCCCCCACCACTTTTTTCTTTTTTCTTTCTTTCTTTTTTTTCTTTTTTTGTCAATGCGGAATACAAGGCCACTGCCAAAAACATATCCCACACAATCAAACATCAGATGGTGACTCCTTTCCCACAGCTTGTGTGAGTGAAAACAGTGAAATTATACCCATGTTTTCGCGGCCAGTCCCCCGGTGCTCCAGCAGAGGCGAGCCTGGCACTGCCTCTTGTTCGCCGGCTTTTTGTTCCCGAGGCCGCGGTGTTTGTAGCGCCGGACACCATTCAGCCGGCATTCGGCATTGTATGTCGCTTCGCATATGGTTCATCCGCTCCAAATGTGTGCATGTACCCAGAAAATGCAGCTTTTCATTATGTATTCTCTATGTAACAGAAAAGATTAAGATATAAGCCCGGTGAATGCGGCAGGAATTAGTTGGACAGATGAATAAGGGGAAAATGAATCTAGAATGACGGTGGGTTTGGTCTAATGATTGTGGGAGGGCGTTAAGAACTTGCTGGTAGGTTTCAGCCCTTTTAATCCCGGGCTGTGTGTGTATTTTGGCAGGAGAAATGCTCCCTCAGGACGCCATCCCGAAGGGGACAGTAAAAGACACAGGCTTATGCGCGCACAAACCTCCAACCTGAGGCAGCTCGGAGACGTCCCCGAGGCTGGGTCCCCGGCCCAAATGTCTTCAGACTTTCCTGGAGGCTTCAAAGGATTCCATATTTCCACGTTCTGCTTTTAAAATAAAAGGAAATAAAAGTGGGAAGGCGTCAAGCCATTGGTGACATGTTCCTTTTGTATTTCATTTCATTTCATTCATCTGGACTTACATAAAGAATCCAGGCTAAGAAGGGAGAACTCTCTAAAACGAACTTGATTTTGAACAGTTGACAAAAGCCAAAATGCTCACACATGCGTTTTACATTGGCGCCCAAATTAGAAAGAAAGAAAGAAGGAAAAAGCTGTGGTCATTTATAATGCATAAACTCAAGGCCCTTTGGGACTAAAACTGTGGTTAATTAAAAGTGCTAGTTGACACAGTTGAGCTTCCGATCAGCATTCGTGAAAGGCGTATGTGTTTAGTAACATTTGTTTTGTGGCTTAAGAGGAAGTCAGAACAGAGAAAATTTAGGTTTACTTCCTACAACAGTTTCCAGGGAAAGATTTTTTTTCCCAGCCAATTTTGATTGAAAATCAAGATTTGCATCACAATAGAGATATTTCAAAAGTGTAAATACAAAAGGCCGCAACTTCAGAGACCTCTTGGTCAGATGTGTTGGTTTCTGGTGCATCATCTCGTAAGGGCTGTTCTCAGATCTGGGCCGGAGGAGGCTACGCGCCCTGCTCATTGCAAAAATTCACACGGCCGACTCCTTCTGTCCGCTCATATGTGACTGTTTCATGTGCGGGGAGGGGAGCGTAGCGACACTTCTGGTTTTGAGGAAACTGTTTACATAACGTAATCCGCAGATATTTTTGGTGGACAGAAAGGGAGCACATTACACTGTGCAATTAACTCACATCAAAAATAAGCCTTTCAGAGATAAACAAAGTCAGACAAACGCTAAATCTTTGCGTTGTTGCATAGTCTACGTATTTCGGTGTTCCCTTGCATAACCGTGGTCCAAAAATTGGACAGATGCCTTTATTTGAGTAAAAATATGCACATTGTAAAGTCACTCCATACCAATGAGCAGGAGTATCAAGTTTTTCCTCTTTCAATTGAAATGAATTCATTTCAACTTTCATCCATAACATGGTCAATATTTTAGCGATTTAGCTTTCAATTTCATATTACTCTCTCAGAAACGTTAATAGTTTAAAAGTTTCTTCTCCATAACTCAAAATGCAAGATTACTGTAATTTTCCCCCCCATTTCTACAATCTTCTTATACTATGTGACAACTGTTACTCAGACCAAATTGAGAGCTGGGAAATGTCATTGTACTTACTAAGACCTTTTTAGGCTCCAAGTTCTATTTTTCTTAGCCAATTCCAGGATTTGGACATGCAGAAAAACAAAACATATGGCATCGATTAAAACAGCGCTCGATTTTCATACCGGTTTTTATATATGTTGATGTCTTTCGATAACCTGTTAGGAAAAAAAGTGCTAACCTCATGTCCCGTCTTCTGATGTTGTGTAAAAACGTAATAAACTGGAGCCATCTTCCTCCTTGGCTGTTTTGCAAACCCTGGGAGACAGACAGATCACTGCTGGGGAATCACTGCCTTGGGTTGTCACCATTCCAGTACAGATTGGGCGGAACCCAGCCAGGCTGCCGTCACTGCGTCCCGGCTTAGTCGTTTGTTGTCATACAGTTCCTGGTCCCTAGCAAGAGGCATACAATCGTTCCTTTAGCCTCGATAATCTGGTATAATTTTCCTCAATCCTTCCCCCTTTTTTCACAATGGGAGTTGTGTTTCCCTTTGAAACAGTTTACATCTACATAATAAGCGCTCTCCTCTCTCTCTTTTTTATCCCAGAAAATTTAATTGCATTTTAGAATCTCAAATAAACAGGCTTGTATTGCGATAAACAATCCAGGAAAAAAAACAGTGGTGTTAGCAGAGAACGTAGGTCATAATTTGCCTGACAGCACAAAACAAGACATGCCCTCTTCTTTGTCCTTGTGTGTATTTGGGGTTATTACCAGTGTCCTAACTTCTAAAGCGTCTTTCTGTGCTAAATGCAAGGCTGGACCGTGGAAAATCAAAAAACAAACTGGCATTTGGAAGGGCAATAACTTTTCGCAAAGAAGGGAGGCATGTACCGTTGCCCTATTATCTCAGACTTACTTCCGGTTCTCCACGTCTTCCAAGGTAACAGATGAACACGGTCACCCACCTTCAGTCTTGCAGCAGGAAGAAAGCAACAGAAGCCTTCTCTCCAGGGGCCAGAAAAGGAAACCTGTTTGCTTTTAAAGTTCTGAGTCCTCCCATAGAGATGAAAGGGGAATTAAAGTGAGTTACCCCTGCGGAATCAGCAAAGTAAAAACGGGTCGCTTTATCTGCGCTCTTTAGAACTCTTTAAGACTTGAAGGTCTGGGTTGAAATCCGTATAATACGTTCATTCACTAAGTCAAGATTAATAGCATTGGTGCTGTGTGCTGGCGGGAGCCTGCAGAAGGCATTTGGAAGTAAAGGTTGTCCTGCTTTGAAACGCTTCCTCTGCAGCGCGCATCAGAAAAGTGGATTGTTTTTCCCCAATAAAGATTCCTCTGGCATCTGATTTAAACTCACTAAATTCTTTTCTCACTATAGACTATGCTTCCCATGTCTTCTCTTTCCGTCTCAAATATTGCCGGTGTCACCGTTTCTCCCCTCCCAGGCAAAATCTGTCAGAGTCGCTGGCGAGTGATGCTTTGTCCTCACTTCTTAGCTATCCTAGATTTCAGGGTCATCCTTCCCCTTTTACGCTGCCCCCCCACAATGTTGATAACAATACTTGAAATAGCCTAATTTAGGACCAAAAACAATCTAAGCTTGCTTGTTTCCCCCTGAACATGTTTTAAAATAAAATTGGAGGGAAATCTCTTTGAATTAAAATAGATTTGATATTATTAGCAAAAAGGTGGTTTTCTTTGCTTTCTGCTTTTTGCCCTGGCAAACGGAATGAAATAAAAAAGAAAATCTAGACCCAAACAAGGATCGAGTGAGGAAAGTGGCTCTCTGCAAGCAGCGAAGGAGCACCTGGGGCCGGAAAGTTAAATTCCGGAGCGGACCCCGCTGTTGAAGAAGGATGCCAGCTGCGTTCTTCCGGAAGGACTCCTTCTACAGGAACCTCCCGAGCAGAATTTCAGAAATTTATTTTTTCTTTTGCTGTCGTTCACGCTTTCTCTGCATCTGAATATGGTTGGTTGTTAGGAGTTACTTTTTGCATGTTGGGAAGATTTTACTTTGCAAAGGCCCCGCACTGAAGGCAACGCCTGCTGGTTCATCTTCAACCACATGAACTGCCATGAGGGTTTCAGTCTAGTTGTGGAAACCCCGGGGAAGCAGCCTAATCCTCTACAAGCCCCCAGTGCAAACTCTGTCCCTGGCGTTGTGTTTTCTAACCAACTCCGGGGAATACCATATTGATCCTAAAAAACGGCAGCTTCCTAGTTTGCCAGTGTCTCCCTTTAAGAAGCACAGAGAAGCAGGCCTCAGGAAGCAGGGACTGCGTGCCTCTAAGGGCAGAGAAAGAGACAAAGACAGACCCCTTGAGGAACAGAGGGACATGGTCGCCTGATGTGTGCGCTGATGAGCCTGAGTCGGTTCAGCGTTTCTGTCAGCTGTTTTCCTGGTGTCTGATTAATCCCGCTGACCACCAGGGGTAAGCCGGGGTTTCATCTGATCTAAGAACAAAACTTTTCCTCTCTTGGACAGAAGGTGGTCTGTCCAGGTCAGGGCATGGGTCATTGCGAGGGCAGCCTTCGGAAGCCGCATTTTCACAGCAACGACTTGTTACAATTAGTTAAAAAAAAAAAAAAAAGCCAACATGCCATGAATTGACACTTTTGTGGGTCCCTTACTTAGACTGGACAGTGCAATTGTTCTGGAAACAATGTCAGCATCTTCGTTTGAAAGTGGAGAGGGTACAACCGTATTTCAAGTAGCGAAATCCCCACACTCTGAGCCGTGTGGGGCTTCCTTCCAGCAGTATCTAGAGCTTGATTTTCCCTCTCTGTCCTAAATCCTAGGATATTATACAAAAATGCAGAAACGAAGAAAGGTACGCGGAGCAAACAGCACCTGTGCGCACTGTCCTAGTCCCTCCCCGTCTGGGCTGTCCCCGCCTGGGCTGATAAAGAATTTGCAGAATTGAAATTGGAAACAGGTCCCTTGACTCTTGGGGCAGAGTGACCTCAGACTCTGGCAGAGAAGTCTAGACACCCCCCAATATCAATTCTTTTCTGCTTTCTTCAAGATAGAGAGCCCAATTTATAGCCAGGTGCACGTCTACCTGCAACAACAGTACTACATTTCACAACATTGCTAACAGCTAAGTGTGGCCTTGAGACTAAGTTCTAGCTAAAGCCTGAACCTAGAAGTGGTGTACAACTTCCAGAAAGTGTCCCTAAAGGGAAGGGGAGTTCCCTTCTTTGCTGTCCTTCCTTCCTGCTGTCAGGATGCAGATGTGATGGCTGGATACCTGGCAGCTTAAATTGTGTAGATGAGGCAGAGCAGCCTCCTCAGACCCAGGGGCATAGAGCCATCCCACCAGCCCTGGGCACATGAGAGAGAAATAAACTTGGGTAGTCTGCAAACCGCTTTTATTTGAGGCCTCAGTTTCAGACAGATGAACCTAATTCTAACAAAGGCAGGTGCTAAGAGGATGCTCACTCAGTCCTGCCAAATCCATATGAAAGTTCTAAAATGTTCCTTTCAATTTGAGGCTCTAGACTCAATTGGAAAAGCCAAGTGAGAAAATGAAGCCTGGGGAATCCCGTCCCAGGTGACAAACTGGCCTGGCCCTGCCCCAGAGAAAGGTGATGACAAGAATCAGAAAGCTCCTGTGAACAAAAGCTGCCTGTGCAGGAAGCCAAGCCATGCAGCCATGCTGTCCCTTCCTGCTAATTGTTGTTTCATGCAAAGCCGTTCAAACAAGTCAAGGGGCACTTACTGTATAGACAAAGAAAACTAATTCTTGGAGAATGTTTTTCATTTTCTACTGATTTTTGTAGCTCTGTAAGGATTCTTCATCTGGTTAAACAGCCCACAGGGCTATAGGAAGAAAGATATTTCAAATGCATTTGGACATAAATAAAAACAAAAACCTCTTCTCCAAAACTTAATGCTGAATGGGGAATTGAGCCTAACTAATTTTCTTTTGTGAAATGGAAATAATATTTAAGAGTTTTGCTTCCAATTTTTTTTCTAATACAACTAAAGCAAGGCCTGGAGTGGCGTAATATGTACCAACCATGGAATAAATGAGAGCTTTAATCTCTCTAAGTACCTAGTTGTTCATGTCCAGCAGAGGTAGCAGGGAGCACACCGTGAGGTCAGCAAGGCATCAAAAAATGGTGTTGGGACAATGGATATCCACATGCAAAAGAATGAAACTGGACCCCCTACATCACACCGCACATAAAATTTAATTCAACATGGATTAGAGAGCTAAATATAAGAAATAAAATATAAAACTCTTAGAAGAAGACATGAGAGTAACTCTTTGTGACCTTGGATTAGGCAATGATTTCTTAGCCATGACACCAAAAGCAAAACCAACCAAAGCGAAAAATAGATGCATTGGACTACATCAAAATTAGAACGTTTTGTGCTGAAAATTACACCATCAAGCAAGCAAAAAGACAATCCACAGAATGGGAGAAAATACTTGCAAATCATATATCTGAGAAAGGATGGGCATCCAGAATATATAAAGAGCTCTTACAACTCAACAATAAAAAGACAAATAACTCAATTGCAAATGGACAAAGGATCTGAACAGCCATTTCTCCAAAGAAGGTATACAAATGGCCAATAAGCACATGCAAAGATGCTCAACATTATTGGCCATTAGGGAGATGCAAATCAAAACCACAATGAGATATACCGTCTCATACTCACTAGGATGGATTAGAATCAAAAGGATAAATAATTACAAGCTTTGGTATCACACATTGCTGGTGGGAATGTGCAATTGTGCAGCTGCTTTGGAAAACGGTTTGGCAGCTCCTCAAAAGCTAAAAAATAGAGGTTCCATATGAGTCAGGCACCTCACTCCTCGGTATATACGCAAGAGGAATGAACCATACATTCAAACAAAAACTAGCACGCCAATGTTCACGGCAGCATTATTCATGATAGCTAAAAAGTGGAAACAACCCAAATGTCCACTGACTGATAAATGGGCAAATAGAAGTGGTATATCTGTACAATGGAATATTACTTAGCAATAAAAAGGAATGTAATATTGACACAGGCTACAACACAGATAAACCTTGAAAGCATCATGCTAAGTGTGAGAAATCAGTTGTACAATTCCATTTATATGAGATGTCCAGAATTGGCAAATCTACAGAAACAGAAAACAGATTAGTGGTTGCCGGGCGCTGGCAGGGAGAGGGATTGGGGAGTGACTGCTAATCAGCGTGTGTTTTTCTAGGGAGATGAAAATATTCTAAACTGTGATTGTAGTGGTTTAGATGGTTGCACAACTCTGCGAATATACTAAAACCAGTGAATTGGAGGAGGATTCGAAGCCACCTAGAGAGATGACCTTCAACCACAGGCCATGTTGCCTCCCCAGCCGTTTGTCGATGGTAGGCTGGTGGAGGCCTAGACCATCACCTCGAAGTCCTGTCTTTTGGAGCAAAGTCACACTGAGGTGGACGGACCGGACTTTTTAATGCCTTCTCCTTTGAGATCTCCTTGGACCCTTTTTTCTCGATTTTTTTTTTTTTTTACATTTCTCCTTGAGGTTTGTTTTGCTTCCAATACCTGTGGCCAGCACCTGTGGCCTCCCTAGAGTTAATGGAGCCCCACTTTGCTCCAAGACAAAGAGCTAGAAGTACCTGGGAATTTATATTCCCCCAGCGTGGTCCTGGTCCTCTGCCTGATGGTGCGTTAGAAAGGCCCAGCCTCACTGCCACTACTGGGCTGACTCTGGGGTATGATTTATAGCCTCCTGCAAGACCAGGTGGAAGGAGCCTCTGAGCAGCTTTGCCTGAGGTCACACACTTGCTTGTCTCCACCCCTTCCTCGTCCTGCTCCTTCACTTCCTTACCCATCTCTTCTGGGAGCTTGTCTTTCATAAATGGACCAACTCTGGAGATCAGGGGTTAGTCTTGGACTCCACCCCTGTTGGCTTCTCTTAAAAGAGCTATTCCGCTCTTACACCAGACAGCACGTGCTCCTGTCTTTCGATAACCTTCACACCTGGCCTTGAAGGTGCCGCTGGATATTTTTAAAATTTTAGAAAGTTTTGAGAGACGTTAGAGGATTTGGGCCTCTAAGCAGCTGGCTTCTAATGCTTTCCCAGCCCTATCCCCTAAAAATAAAAATCAAACATTTACTGAGAGTTTAATGTGCAAATGTAAAAACCTCTTGCAATGACAAGTTAAGCATTTGTGCAGTCCTTGTCACTTGATGAGGCCTTTTCCAAGTGCTTTAACTATATCGATTAATTGAATCTTCAACAACCTTATGATGTAAGTGTCATCATCATCACTCCCATTTTCACAGATCAGGAAACAAGCACAGAGAGGTTACCTCACTTGTCCAAGTTCATCCCGGCAGTACATGGTGAAGCTGGGGTTTGAACTTGAGTAGTGTGGCTCTGGGATCCATGGTCTTAACCATGAGAGTTTCCCATCTTCCTGTAACAAAACAGGGTGGTTTTACGAGTACGCAAAGGAAGCAGCCACAGCCCGTGTTCCTTGAGAGCCTGCTACTCACAGAGGTCCAGTTGCCCGAAAGAGCCACCACTGCGGAGCACACAGACACACAGACACACACTAACCTTCTGCCGGGGCCTCAAGTGACTGCTGTCTGGTTAAGTCTCCAGGTCTCGAGTAGGGCTGAGCAATGAATACCTATGGGCACTACCAGACATATTCATTTTATTACATTGCCCAGCAATTCTGCAACAAAATGACAGTTTTTACTTTGTTGAAGGCGGACAGCATGCACCGTCTGTGTATCATATTTCATAGCCCCCCAGAGGTTTCCCCCACAGAGCAGCTCAGAAAGCCCTTGGTGGATGCATGAATGAGGGGGAAGGGAAAGGCCCACTAAGTGGTTTTCACACCGTGTTCTGAGGAGCCCTGGGGTTCCATGGAGGTGCTGCAGCAGCACCAGGAGATGGAGAGAAAGGCCTTGCAAAGGAGATGCCAATGGGACCCTTCGCCCCACCCTCTCCTGCCTCCGGGCTGCTTGCCCACTCTCTTCCCACTTCAACCAGAGGAGCTCTGCCTCCGTGTTTTGCTTACCTTTAAATAAGTCTGCCGCTCAAACAGTATTTGAGGAGTGAATAGAGAACAACAGTCTCCACTTTCCCATTGCTCAGCCTGCAGTGGGGGTGCTGATATGGCCGGTGACATTCCAATCTCCCACTGCCCTTGAGACCCTTGTCTTGCTCCCTGATGACGTTTGACACCTGGGTCACGGCCTCTCCCGGAGGGTCTGTCTCTGCTAAACTCTCCTAACAGATGCAGAGCCAGCTCGCCAGTCAGCAGAGGCGCAGGTGTCTGTTTTTCAGTGGCCGGTCATTGGGTCCTTTCCTGCATTCCCATAAACCTCCCAGGACAGGTAAACTCGGGCCAGCCAGTCTTGGTGTGTCTTGGCGACTCCGCTGAGACCGTCGGTGGGAGGTGCCGGGGAAGCATCCTCTACTGTCTTCTCCAGGCTCTTATCACCAGAGCCCAGCGGTTCTCCGTGTGCGGTTCTGCCCTTGTTAGAAATGCAGATTCTCAGGTCCACCCAGACCTGCTGAATCAGGAAGTCTGCAGTGGGGCCCTACAGTCCGTGTTTTAACAAGCTCCCAAGTTTGTTCCACGGTGGAGTTCGAGAACCTCTGCTGCAGATAATTAGTGTCTGCACATGGGCGCAGATTTCTGCGTATACCACGGTGAGTCAGCAACCCCATGGTAACCAAGCTCTAGACCTCAGAGCTGGAAAGAGTTCGGGCCGACCTGTTAGGATCATATTTATTTGCATATTATGATTTGAGGAACTTGCTCGGACCACACAAAGGTGTATGAAAACCAGAACCCACGTGTCTCCCATTCCAGAAAAACCCTCAGCACTTTCTTCTATTTAGGTCTTTCAAGGAAGAAAATATCAGGTAGGATTTTGTTTAGTTCTCCCAAAAAAAGTCAGGAATCCTGGCTGGGAACACTGAAAAGCCACCTGATGCCCTGGTGTCCAAAACCACCCAGAAAGACAGGATCAGAACAAGTGGGCTTTGGGAAATGTCCCGCTTTCAAGCACTAGGAAGTTCTGGTCATGTATCCTTGGGAAAGCTCACTCCTTCCTTTTAAAAATAAATTATTTGTTTTCACTGGTGGCTAAAGATTCTGGAATATTCCATTAAGCTCTTCAGGTACTATGGAGGCTAGAAATGCCTAGGAGGAAATAATTGCTGGAGAGGGTCGCCTTGCAGTGTCTTCAGAACACTGAAATGCCTGGTCCTATTAATATTAAGCCTTGTAGGTGCCCAGGTTCTGTGCAGTGCTTGACTCCAAGGGTATACTATGGCTTTTATTCCCTGTGGCTAATTTTCTAAACACAAAGGAAGGCTTAACAGATGTGGATGTTGGTTATCATTTTTCTTCTTCGGTGTCTGTTTGCAAACCTTTTTGCCTTTTCTTTTCTCAGGGATGTGTACTGTGTCTTTCCAAAAGAGTGCAGCAACGACCCCACCTTTCCCTTGCACGCCGTTTCTGCAAAAAAGTACTACTGTATGTGTGCAAGATGGAGAGGAATCATTTCAGAAAGGCATCTGACTCCACACTTGGAATCATGCTCTTTTTATACGTCGACCAAGAACAAATGCATTTCTCAATTATAAAACCCATCTGTGAGGTGCCTTTCAAAGCACGCAGTTGTGTAGCCAGATATTTGATCAAATTCTGAAATCATCTTGAAACAGTAGTTGCCCGCCACCCCACTGCACGTTTGCTTGTGCAATACGATAGTGTTGTATGTCTCGCTTTTTAAGTTGAACACGTTTTCCATTTATTCCAACTGGCACCAAAGTGATTCCAAACCACTGAGGGTGACAATAAGTGGTGATAACAGCCTCTTGGAAAGAATTGTCACCAATCCACTTTAACCTTCCAGTCCCCGAGCTGGAATCGGTTTTCCTTGGCTGAAACAACCACCCCTTCCTCCTGGGAGGTTTTGGCTGGTTGCTTCCCTAACACTGCACGGAAGGAGTCCTGTTCTCAAAACTCCACAGCTGTAATGCCAGGAAGCCAGACGAGACTTAGAAGCCATTTGTTATGGGTCGAATTGTGTCTCCCCAAAAGATGTCCAAGTTCTAACCCCCAGTACCTGTGAATGTGACCGTATTTGTAAATAAAATCTTAAGATGAAGTCATTGGGGTGGGCACCAATCCAATAAGACTTGTGTCCGTATCCATAGGGGAAACTTGAACACGGAGACACACACCGGGAGAATGCCCTGTAAAGGCAGAGATTGGGATGATGCCTTGCTAAGAGGAGAAATGACAAAGACCGCCAGCAAACCGCCAGAAGCCGGGAAAGAGAAAGGGAATAGATCCTACCTCAGAGCCCTTAGATGGAACCAACCCTGCTGACACCTTGGTCACAGATTTCCGACCTCCAGAACTGTGAGACGATACATTTCTGTCATTTAAGCCACTCTGTGGGGCTTTGCTGCAGCAATCCTAGGAAATTACTACACCATCCAATCTGCCTAAGTCTGCAGGTGAGCGTCTGCGTCCCATCTAACTACATAGTTATGGTAACACTGAGTCTTCTTAGAACCTGACTTGCAGCCCAACCATGTTTCCCTTACTATAGCATTAAACTCACCGCCAAAGGAAATAATCACAGCCTTTGCCTTGAGAGATCATTGTAGCATCACTCTGCAGGGCTTGTTTTCAAACCAAAACCTCCCTCCCAAGCACCAAGGGGCTGAGAATATGTAGACGCCCAAGATTCAGCCCTTCCGGCCAGCAGGTCTTCTCCTGGCAAAGGTTTCCTTAGCTCCAGGGCTGGGAAGTGTTGCGGAGTCGCTTTGAACAAAAGGATGGGAGGAGCTAATGTTGGCTAATGAGGGGCTGACATGAAAGGGAAACGGTTGAATCTCTGTCTTCTTTCTTCTCACCCCCGAGACCAACCTGGTCCAGAGACAAACATAAGACTACTTCGGTGGTCGTCGCATCGCCTCTTCCTCTCGAGTGCCCTCTGGTGTTATCAAGTAATAACAGCAGTAGCTCAACAGACGGTTGGACCTGAGCCTGAGCAAACTCAGTTTGCTTGCCTGACTTCTCTTCCTTCCTTCCTTCCTTCCTTCCTTCCTTCCTTCCTTCCTTCCTTCCTTCCTTCCTTCCTTCCGAACGGTGCCTGAGCAAGCTCAGTTTGCCTTCCTTCCTTCCTTCCTTCCTTCCTTTTTTAGAGACACCCAGGCTGGAGTGCAGTGGCATGATCATAACTCACTGAAATCTCAAACTCCAGCCTCCTGAGTAGCTGGGACTACAGACACACACCACCATGTGCAACTAATGTTAAAAAAAAAAAATGTTTGTAGATATGGGATCTTGCTATGTTGCCCAGGCTGATCTCAAACTCCTGGCCTCAAGAGATCCTCCTGCCTTGGCCTCCCAAAGTGCTAGGATTACAGGTATGAGCCACCTTGCAGAGTTACAGTTTCTTGATTTAGAAAGCTGGAGAAATTCTCTTGGGTAACTCATTTGCTGAGTCTAGTGTCTTCCAACTTTCCAAGGACAACAGAGGTGGCAATGCTGAGCTCAAATTTTAGTTTGCTTTCTCATTGTTCCCAGCACTCTTTCTAACCTCAAATTTCAGTACTGCACGTACAGAGTCTGTCTCTTACGCTGACTTCTTCCTGTTACACAGACCCTTCCCATACCTCACATCAACCCATTCTGAGAAAATGGAATAAGAATCTGACCCCACTTCCTTCACTAGGAGAGCAGGGCTAGCCTCAAAAGCAGAGTTTCTGGGCCTGGGCATCACTGACATTTGGGGTTTGATTCCTGTTTGTTGGGGATGCCTGTGATTGCAGGACATTTAATAGCATCCTTGGCCTCCACCAAATAGAGGCTAGTAGCACCCCCTCAGCTTGTGACAACTAAACATGCTTCCAGATATTGTCAATGTATTCTTGTGTACTCTAGAGGTGCAGTCCCCAACCCCTGGACCATGGCTGGGTACCAGTCAGTGGCCTGTTAGGACCTGGGGCACATCACCACCTGAACTCCGCCTCCCTCCCTGCCCCACCCATGGAAAAATTGTCTTCCATGGAACTTAGGAACCAGGCACACAGCAGGAGGTGAGCAGCAAGGAGGGAGTGAAGCTTCATCTGTATTTACAGCCACTCTCCTCCCCACTGCTCCGCTAACTGCCACCCCTCACCCCTACCCCCCTCCATGGAAATATTGTCTTCCCTGAAACCAGTCCCTGGTGCCAAAAGGTTGGGGACTGCTGTTGCCCTAGGGAGTAAAATCACACCGTCAGTTGATCTAATGCTCTTTATACTAGAAAAAAAGAGAAGCACCCTTCACTCCTTGAAAACAGAGCCACCATTCATAAAGTTCTCTTTGACTGTTAGATGTCGTATATAATCTATTTTTATCTAATGCTATTTTATTATGACACCACTGGTCCAATTAACAAACACACTATTTCAATCTGTGGTTCGAATAGAAACCACCAAAATATATGTCAAACATATGTACGTATATTTAATGCTACCTTTTTGATTGTGAACAAAAGCATTATTTATACTCCAAAGTTATTTGCAGGACCTTTAGTATGTTCTAGAATACTCTTTGATATATTTCCTTATTAAATTCTCAGAATAGCCCAATAGGCTATGTATTATAGTCCTTGATTTTTTTCCTCTATATTTCAATTTTAGAGGTGTTAGTTAAATGACTTGATCAAAGTCACATGGGTGGAGAAACTAGTTAGTGACAGAGTGCCTTTCCACAATTGGAAGCTGAGCTTGTGACACTTCCCCAGCTGCTTCCCTGAGCTTGGCCAACAGACATGTGGCCCTGTTGTGCTGTCTGTGTCACTGGTACTGCCTTCCATGACCACTGAAGACTATGGTTGTTAGTACCAGTGGCATTAGGAAAGAGTGGTGCACCCAACATTACTGGGAGCTCGCTGTGCTTCAGGCATGGTGCTAAGCCCCTGTCTCCTGTCATCCTTACAACAGGTCCACAAGGGAGGAATTGTCACCACCATTTCACAGATTAGGAGGTGGCGCTACAAGAAGCTAAGCCACTTGCCTGGGTCACACGTGAGTTGGTGGGCTGGACTCTAGACCTCCTGCCTGACTCGGACACCCATGAATTTACCTCCCAGCTCTTCTCCCCAGGGCTCTACTCCCACAGCTCCCACCTGGCAGACGGAAACCCCCCAGTTCCCTAGCTATCAACCAGGTTACCTTCAAAGAGCCTCAGTTTCCACATTTGCTTCCCTTCCTCAAAATATCATATAATTGTTTTCATATGTGTAGATTTTTCAATGTTTCTCCTAAGCAGTTATATTGCATTATTAAAGTGAAAATACAGTTTGGGGGTCAAAATAACTTTTTTCCCTGATTGATAAATGCTCTGTCAGTAGTAATCGTGGGAGCATCAGCAGCAGCAGCAATAGCAGAAAAAAATAATAATCATAATCAAGAATGTCTTCTTCATTTCATTAAAGATGCATGGAATGGAGAGAAGTGATAATACACATCATAATGGTGTGTATTACTTTTCCAGGGCTGGCAGAACAAAGTACTGTACTGTTTTCCCTTGGTATCGTCGTGGGGTTGGTTTCAGGACCCCCAGAGGATACCAAAATCCACGGATGCTCATGTCCATTATATAAATGATACAATATTTGTATATAACTGACACACATCCTCCCATATATGTTAAATCATCTCTAGATTACTTATAATACCTAATACAATGTAAACGCTATGTAAATAGTGTTATGCTGTATTGTTTTTATTTGTATTATTTTTATTTTTAAATTTTTTTCAAAATATTTTCAATCTGTGGTTGGTTGAATCCTCGGATATGAATGGTCACCTATACTATAAACAGAGTGGTCTAAAACACAAAAATTTATTATCTTATGGTTCTGGAGGCTACAAGTCTGAGATCAAGGTATTGGTAGGGCCATACTTTCTTCAAAGTCTCTACGGAATGATCCTTCCTTGTCTCTCCCAGTTTCTGGTGGCATCAGGTGTTCCCTGTGGCTGCATCACCCTGTTCTCTGCCTCCATCTTCATACGGGCTTTCCCCACGTCTCCACGCCTTACTGTGGCCGTCTTCTTATAAGGGCACCAGTCACATTGGATTAGGAGCTCACTCTACTCCAATATGACCTCATCTTAACTAATTACATCTGCAATGACTCTATTTCCAAATAAGGTCACATTTTTCTGAGAATTTGGACTAGGAATTAGGACATCAACATATCTTTTTTGTGTGGGACACAGTTCAATCCACAGCACATAGTATTAGGGCTCACCTTTAAATCTAATAGATTATGATCAGAACTTCTGCAGTATTCGGTGCTGCTTCAGGATAATTTCTGGGAATTGGGATACACGTGAGACATTGTTGTCCTGTTCTCACAAACATTCCAGAAGGAAACAAGTAGAAATGAACAGAAAGGTCCCTTGCTCCCTGTTCCTCTGAAGGTGGGGGAGACAGATTTGGTTGGTGAGAAATCTGGTGTAAATATTACATAAAATGAACAATACGAGGAGTTCCACAAGACATTTGCTTGGGCCCATGGGCCTAGGAGATTTGATCAGCTTGGGAATAGGGCCAGGCACATTTTTATGGATGATTTTCTGGGAACTGGATACAAGAAGAGACATACCGTGTCTCCTCTGCAATGTTTCGTTACTTCCGTCAAAGACCCAAAGCAACAGCTGTGCTCCTGGATTCTGAAGAGAGGTAAACAGGACATTTTAGCAAATGGCAATTCAAGATGGAGGAAGGCTCTTCACAGCTGGGCAAGGACCATTCACCACACAGCACAGCCACTGGCAGTCACCTGCAGCTACCCCCCACCTCCACCACTTTATTGTCCATCCTGCCTAATGGCAAACACGTGCACCCTCCTTACCTGAGCAGTGTGATTGCCACCGCCAAGATGGCCACCAGCAATTCTCACTTCCTGTTATTCACATCCTGTGTTGTCCCCTCCCATAGGAACAGAGCTGGCCTGTGTAAACAATAGGATGTCCCAGGAGTGATGGTGTGTGGCTTCTGAGGCTAGGCCATAAAAGCTTGTCTGGCTTCTGCCTTGTTCCCTCTTGGGTCACCATCTATGGGAGAAGCCAGCCGCCATGTTGTGAGGATACTCAAGCAAGCCGTGGACAGCCCACAAGGGAGGAACTAAGTTATCCAACCAACAATTAGCACCAATTTGCCAGGTATGTGAGTGTGCCTCCTTGGAAATAGACCCTCCAGCCCCACTGTAGTCTTCAGATGACTGCAGCCCCAGTTGACATGTTGACAGCAACCACATGAGAGACCCTGAGCCAGAAGCACCCAGCGAAGCTGCTCCTGAATCCCTAACCCACGGGAGCTGTGAGATAAAACAATGTTTGTTGATGTTTTAAGCCAGTAAGTTTCAGGGCATTTTGTTACACAGCAATGGGTAACTAATAGAGTGGGTCTTCCCCACAACCCTGTAAAGCATTGTAAAACAGAGTTCACAAATGAGGAAATATCCGTGATGGCTGTAATTGGAACATGATGTCTTTCTTTCCAATCTAAAGGACTTCAATGAGCAGAATCCCTTCACCGTGAGGCTGTGGGGGTTATTTTGTCAGTGCTCCAAGCAGCGAGCCAGTTTTTCAAATTCTACTACGTAACTGTCTAACTGCAGTGTCCGGGGCCAAAGAAGTTGCGCCTGGCCTACCCAGGGAGCAGTGATCTACAACTTAATAATTACACTAATGCACTCGAAAGCATATTGTGAGGGCTGTGATGAATGTGTCCCATATTTCCACTGAAGTTCTTCACATCACTGAACTGCAGCAGGAGACCCTGCATGGAAGACTTGCTCGCTGCCTGCAAGGTTGGAAGCATGGATCATGTTACCGGGTCTGTAGCGCGTCTGCCTGTGGAATGAGGCATACCCGAAGCTGGCAGGAAGCTTCCGTTAAAGGCTGGCAGAGGTTGCTTTGACGTCTTCTTGATGTCCCTCCACATATTACAGATCACACCAGCCATGTGGGGGACAGAATACTGAGAAGCTTCTGAGGCTCTGGTGCTGTTGGTGGGAGACTCCAGTTCCTCCCTTGTCTGTCCACAGCCTGCTTGAGTGTCCTCGCAACATGGCGGCTGGCTTCCCCAAGAGACGGTGGCCCAGGAAGGAGCAAGGCAAAAGCCAGAAGAGTTTTTGTGACCTAGCCTCAGAAGTCAGAATTTGTCTTTTAAATAAATGGTCCCTCATATACGAAAATCATCCTCCAGCAGAGAGATTTCTCCCCTGAATCAGTTCTCGAGCTTGACTGTGCATTAGAATCATCCAGAGAATCTAGCAAAGTACAGATGCAGGAGCCACCTCAAGCAAGTCTTAGCTAAGCCCAGAAAAATGGTTCTTGTTTTTCTAAACTGCTCCTATGATTTTAATTTGCAAACAGGTGTGGGACCCACTTATTAGTCGATGTATTTGACAAATGCATTTTGAGCCCCTAGTCAGACATTGTGGGAGCCTCTAGCCTGGCTTTCTTTCATTACAACAGTATGGTGTGGGGCGTTGGTCTAACTGTCCCCTTTACTAAAAGCATCATAAAGCCTGCATGTTAACTTGTGCCCAGGGGGTGTTAGTTTTCTCTCCCCCAGGCTGCCTTCCTGAGGCAGTCAGTGAGGGTTAAACACAAGAATTTTGGAATCAGACAAATGAGACCTGGCCCCAGATGGGTTACTCCAGAGCTACATGCCATTTGGCCAGTTACCTGACCTGGCTAAGCCTTGGTTTGTCCATCTGTAAAATGGAGGTTGTTATTACTTTGCTAGGGCTGCCAAAATACCGCAGACTGGGTGGCTTAAACAACAGAACCTTATTTTCTCACATTTCTGGAGGCTAGAAATCTGAGATTCAGGTGTTGGCAGGGTTGGTTTCTCCGAAGACTCTGTCCCCAAATATAGTTACATTCGACGGCAGTAGGCGCTGGGGCTTCAACATGGGAGTGTCGAAGGAGCACAGGTCAGTCCACCACAGAGGCGACTCGGTCACTGTGAAGACTAGATAAGATACGGCGCATGAAGCCGGGGGTCTCGTGTGCTATCAGACGTAAACTCTCACTTCCATTCCTACCAGTTTTAGTGGCACTATGTGGAAAAATCGCCTCTAAAGAGTGGGTGGCACACAGGAACACTGGCTTTCCTTTCAGGCTCTAATCCCCTTAAAACATCTGGTCTGCCCCACCCCCACCCCCAGGGCCGGTGCAAAGCGACGCTGTGAGAAGGTGGCGCCGGGATCTGAGCAGCTGCAGCGCCCAGGCCAGGCTTCCTGAGCAGGCCTTTCGTGGAATCCGAGCTTAGCACTTAAGACTGGGCTTCTTTTCAAAGGAGCTGAGGGCTCAGGCACTTTGTTGCACCTAATCCTTTTTCAGAAGACGGGGAAAGGCATTTTAATACAGCCACAAAATCCTCACTTTGGGCTTGCAAAGGGCTCTGGTGGATTTTCCCACTCGGCGTTGCCTCCTTGTAAGGCCGCGTTCCAGAAGCCAGGCCAGCACACCCACACCCCGACAGTCCGATGGGGCCAAGACCGGGAACTGTGGGCGCCTGCAGTGCGCGGTGCGCCCCGCATGGGCTGGAGTCCTGCTTCCTAGGCACACTCTGCTCTGAGAGGCCACTGCCAGGTGATGTCCCCACTCTGCACCACGAGGGAGCCCCATGCTCCCAATACACACCGCTGCAGAGGCTGCGACAAAGGGACTCATCCCTTCACTTCCTTGTCACCCATGAGGGTGTCAAGGTGAAAGGAAGTGGGGCTTAGGGAGGCCCCAAGGCAGGCAGATGTGAACGTGCTACAACCACAAATACTGACCAACTCTGGGTGGTCCTGATGTTAGGTCAGTCCGGACGTCCCCTGGTCCCCAGTGTCAAGAATGAGCGCTGGTACGGAGTCCAGCCAATGAGCACAAACACAGAGCAGTTTTATACAGTTTATCACATAAAAGAAAGAATGGAAGTAAAGAAGGAAGGTACGTAGACTGAAAATACGTTCCAGAGACAGTGGAACGGGTCAGCAAAGAGTCGGAAGTCTGAGCACACGCTCGCTTTTATAAGCTCACTAGTTTGTCCTGCCTTTCTTTCCTTTTTTTTTTTTTAGACAAATTTATTGAAGTATAATTTACATTCCATGCCATTACTCCATTGTCCTGCCTTTCTTCTGGCACAATGGGCTGTCCTTTTCTGCCTTTTGGGGTGATTGACAGGTTGGGTTTATATAACAGGTTACATAACAGCTTGGTTATGTAATAGTTTTTCTACACATGTGACTTTTGTTTTTTGGGGGATTTTTTTGAGACAGAGTCTCGCTCTGTTGCCCAGGCTAGAGTGCTGTGGCGTCAGCCTAGCTCACAGCAACCTCAAACTCCTGGGCTCAAGCGATCCTTCTGCCTCAGCCTCCAGAGTAGCTGGGACCCACCATGCCTGGCTAATTTTTTTCTATATATTTTCAGTTGCCCAGCTAATTTCTTTCTATTTTTTTTAGTAGAGATGGAGTCTCACTCTTGCTCAGGCTGGTCTCGAACTCCTGAGCTCAAACGATCACCCACCTCGGCCTCCCAGAGTGCTAGGATTACAGGCGTGACCTACCATGCCCAGCCTGCACATGTGTCTTTCCCAGAATCCTCCATGAACCTCCACAAGCACCATGCTAATTAGATGGTAATGAGCTCTAGGTCAGTTAAAGGTTACTAGGAACTTTTTACTATGTATGTTCCCACTAGGCAACAGTTCCTAGCTGCAGTATGGTTCCTAGCTACAATTAGGTTCCCACTGTCCATGCTTAGCCACTTCCTTGCCACCTGTTTACCCTCCGCCAGACCTAATAACACCAAGACCTCAGGAGGAATGTGCAGCATCCGCTTGTCCATAGCCATGTTTTGGGGCCCAGGGTCTGCTTTAATAGGATGCTGGCTTCCAAGAGATGAGGGTAGACAGGAAGCAACATGGATGTGAGTTTGGAGACCTGGGCAAGGAACTTTCCATCTCCAGGTCTCTGCTTCTTCATGTGTTTGGATCAATGGCCTCTAATACTCTTTCCAGCTCTAATGGTTTATGATTTCATAGTTCTGTCTACACCTAGACTAACTAAACTTGACCTATCTGGCTCAGCCCAGCTAGCAATCAAGCTGAGCCAGGCTGAGCTGGGCTGAGTCTGAAAGTTGACATTCACTTTTCAAGAAAGAGAGAGAGAAAAGAGAGAGAGAATATACAACACACTATCTCAGGAAACCAAGCCTGCAGATCTATAATTCTGTTTTGAATTATGAACATCCGTAACTTTCCCAGATTTCTCTGGGGGAATAGCCCAGCAACAAATCCATGGGATCTGCCCTATTAGTTTTGAGTCAATAGGTCTGAGATAAGGTCCAGGCATTTGTATTTTGCACACCCCAAGTAATTTAAAAGATCTTCAAAATGTGAAGGCTACTGTTCTAGACCATTTGCCTCTTGCCTTACCAGACTCTCTGCTCTTGCCTTGTCCTAGAATTTCAGCAACCTAATCTGAATGAAACCATTACCACATTTACAAAGGTCCAAACCATCCTTCATACAGATTCCACCATTAACAGGACCCTCATGAGGATATAGAAAGATTAAGACAATGGCCCAGAGAGCCACTGAATTTATTTTCTCAAAAATGTTCTGAATCCCAGCAGAATGGGTAACAGGGCTTGGTTGATGGATTTCCTGGGCCCTGTTTCTGCTTTGAACTGATTTTGGCCTCAAACATCAGAGAGGCTTTCTTTGCCTCTCAAAATATGAAAGATACAAACAGGCAAATTCAGACACGAAGATGAGGATGGGTCTTCAGCCCCACGGCAGAGAGTACCAGGAAACTAGGCTGCAAATCCGAAGGCCCAAGGCCCAAGGCCTCCTCTACCTGGGAGTATTGAACATGGAGTTGGCACTCAGTGACTTCCTGGTGGGGCATGTTGTTTGATTTAACCAAAGTCTCCTCCAAATTTCCTCTTGCAATCAAATTCCTGACAAATTAGACCATTTATAAGCATATTTGGGTGAAACTGATTTTTTCATTTCTAAAATAGGATTTTAGATGAATGTCCTTTAAGAAAGGGATATACCCTAGAAAATATTCGATATGTTTTTCTTTCCATTGTATTTTTCTAAGTGTCCAGAGAGATTAACGCATTGTGTGTTCATCAACTCTTTACGGAGCCTCTAGTCATGGGCTGCTGCCCTGAGCTCTAGGGCATGAGGGTGACAAGGGCAGTGTGCCATTCTGCCTGGAGTCTGCAGCCTAGTGTATCCCACAGATGCCACCTTGAGGCTCAGAGGCTGGAGGAAACCACATGGAATGATTCCAAAACAGGGGATGAGCCAGGTAAGCATGGTGCAGGCAGCCGGGACAGTGGTCCTGGAGCTGCAGACATGCTCCTGGCCTGGGCCCTCCCGAGGGTTTACCTTCAGAGCTGAGGCCTCTGGGGAAGTAAGTTGCCAGATTAATACTGGAAGTCCAGTTAAATTTGAATTTTGGACAAACGACAAATAACTTTTTGTTAAGTATATTCTAACTATTGCCCTGAGAGCTAGGTACAGTTATCATTATCCCTATTTTCTGAATGAGGAAACCAAGGCACAGAGACGTTAAGTGACTTGCCTAAGGTTACAGAGCTGTGATGTCACAAAGCTGGGATTTAAATGCAGGCGGTACAATACCACAGTTGTTCCCTTAAACCCCACGCTAGCAGCCTCGCAGCACGGAGGTGGGAGTGGTCTCTTCCAGCACCGGCAAGTTGGTCCAGACTCAGGGGTCTCTAGAAAAACCTGGTGTGTCTGAGGCCACCTTGGCCACAGCTTGCCCAAAGGCAGGACTAGGCTTGTCTTATTCACTCGCCGTATTCCAGCACCCAGGATGGAATCTGACTCATAGATGGCATTCAATAACTGTATGTTAAATAAAAAATGAATGAATGATAAAAGTAATCTGTTCTATGTAGAAAACTTGAAAAACATGAAAAGTATCAAAAACAAAACAGAACCAACTGTTATCCCAACAGCTAGAGACAGCCACTATTAATATTTTCTGGCTCCAAATATTTTGAGTAGATAAATCTTATGGTTGGAGCCCTCATCCTTCAAGTCCTCCACCCCTTTCCCTTCTAGGGTTCTTTAATGGGTTCTTTTTCAGAAAAGGATGTCACACTCATTTACACCAAGGTATCACTGAATAATAACAGCTGAGAATATTGTCTTGATAGGAGAGTTATAGTTTTAACAAGACTTAAAGCTTCCAGATAAAGATTAAAGCAGACCGGGCATGGTGGCTCACACCTGTAATCCTAGCTCTCTGGGAGGCCAAGGTGGGCAGATTGCTCAAGGTCAGGAGTTCGAAACCAGCGTGAGCAAGAGCGAGACCCCCGTTTCTACTAAAAATAGAAAGAAATTAGCCAAACAACTAAAAATATATAGAAAAAATTAGCTGGGCATGGTGGCTCATGCTTGTAGTCCCAGCTACTTGGGAGGCTGAGGCAGAAGGATCGCTTGAGCCCAGGAGTTTGAGGTTGCTGAGAGCTAGGCTGACACCGTGGCACTCTAGCCCAGCAACAGAGTGAGACTCTGTCTCAAAAAAAAAAAAAAAAAAAAAAAAGATTAAATCAGTTGGCACCTCTCCTTCCCATCTCCTCTACCTTGGGTAGCTCAGAGTCCACTGCACATGGAATTATTAGATCTGAGGTCTGGGCCCAGCATTGGCACTAGTCAGCCATGTTGTGACCTTGGGCAAGTAATGACACTTCCCTAGGACTTCTCTGTAAAGTTAAAGAGGTTGACCTAGAAAATAATAAATCACCAATGTCAAACATTCTCTCTTCGATCATGGAACTCACATATACATACACATATATACATAATAGTTATTTAACATTTTGCTATAAAATTTTCAAACAAACTAAAAGTCAAAGAAATAGCACAAATTACCCCCATTTACCTATAACTGGGCCACAAAAAGCATCAATTCCTGGCCCTCTGGTTTCAGTTACACTGCTACCTACTTCTCAAGAACCAGGTTGTTTTGAAGCAAATCTCGTACATCATACAGTTTCCTATGTAAATATTTAGGTATACATCTAAAAGATAAGGACTCTTTATTTAAACAAGATGATTGTCATGCCTGAAGAAAATACAAAATAATTTCAATTTCATCTTTTTATCAGTGGAACTGAGCGTATTTGTGTGTGTATTTATGTAGGCACATTCAGGATTTTGCTTTATTGTGTGTGGTTTCAGGAGTCAAATCTACAAGCTCCAAATGAGTTTGTACTGTGTGCTCAGGTGCTAGATACAAGGAGTACTGAAGATGTCTCCGTCGGGCCCTCAGATAGAGTTTGGAACAATAAAATAAACAATGTTAAGCGACAAGCACTCAATGCATTGCTAAGAAGGGCTCTTGGGGCCTTGCAGCAAGAAGGTGAGAGAGAACAAGGAAGTTGATCTTTGAGAAGCCTGTCCTTGTTCAGAAGACGTCATGCAGGAGATGAGGCGTAACCCGGGGCTTGCACATAGGAGGATACAAGAACGGATAAGGGGTGATGGGAGAACAAAAGGGAAAACCAACTCATCTACTTCACAAGCCAATTTTCATGAGACCAGGAGACAGGGATCAGTTTGAGATTGTATTAATATTAATCTCCTATGCATCCACTTGTCACACCTGCCTTGAAATCCTCATAATGCCCTAATGTAGACACCATGTGTCAGGGTTGGAGGGCAGGAGATGGGACAAGAGATTGAGTCACAGAGTTGGAGAGTCACTGAGAAGTGAGCACTCCATAGGTGTTTGTTGAATAAATTCTAGTGGGAGTGGTGACAGGAAGCTATCATCATGTGACAAATTTGAATAATTTTCATATACTAATGAAGAAATTGTAGTTTCTTGAAACAAATTGTCCCGTATTGAGGCAAGATCGATTATAGGAGGCGAGACCTGCGACAGGGGTATTCTATCCTAGATTCTAGCATTTAAGGTGACCCAACCTTGGAACTGGCCCTTTGCGAAGTGGTGACCTGCTCATCCCTTGCAGAGGTTTTTAATCAATTCTCATTCTGCTCTTCTCCTCTGTAACTTTTGGCCATTTCGTTCTTCCTTTTATTTAAAACTTGTTTTAATTTGTCTTTTTTAAAAATCAAAGTTATAAATCCTCAGAGTTTAGAGCCAGATAGTTTTGAAAGTTTATGATCAACAGCAATCCCTCAGTTACACCTCCCCTCTGTCCTTTCCTAATCCTGAGGCAATCGCTTTCATCTTAATGAATTCTTTTGATATTTACATCCATATTTCTGTAATAACATGGCTTTATTACTATTTCTTGGTTTTTCTGTCTTAGGCATTGACTACTCACCTTCTCTGTAGAAGAAAAGGATTTTACTCTTTCACACAACACACAATATATACACAGTAAGTGCAATGTGTGCACCCGCACACCCCCTACCGCCATTCTTCCTCTATAGATTCACTGAAATTTTGAAGATTAATATTCAGTGATATTAAGGTAAATTCAAACAGAGACCAGGTCTGAAGAATCCCTGAGCAAATAAAACCAGTTGGGCCCTATAAGTGACCTGAACTTTGCTTGATTTGTAAACATAAGCGAAATTTAATTTGAGCTATTTCTTGTAAACGCTTATAATAAAGAAAAACAGAACTTAAGCTCAACCCATCAGAAGTAGCCAAAAACTTATAATTGTATAACTAGGCACTTTCCAATGCGACAGATCACATAAGGCAAGTGTACAACTGTAGCCAATCAAATATTTTCCTTCCTTCGGTGCCCTCCCCCTTGCCTTCCCTCCATGGAGCTCCCAAACCACTTCTTGTTTGGAGCTGTCCGATTCATGAATCGTTTGCTCAGTGAAACGCTTGAAAATGTTATTGTACCTCAGTTTACTTTTTAAGAGTGTTTACATTATTATAATTCTGTAAATGCTGTGAATAGCTGAACCATGAATGCTATGTTTATTTTTTCCATTTCTCAACCACATATGCTTTTCCTGAAGTTAACAATTGCCTTATTTTTGTTTGTTTTAATAATTTATCCCCAAACTCTGCCCTCCCCTCAGTGTGTTCAAGTACAATAATTCCATCCTTGTGAAGAAGTCTCTTCCAAAATCTTCTGGACTGTTACCCTGTAAGTCCACTCTGCACCTGCTGTATTAATGCATATTTCCTTCACCTCACTTCTATGATGGACTTTCTGTTTCCTGGACTCCACATCTTTCTCTTTTTGAAATTTACTCCTTTTTTATTAAAAAAAAAAAAACTCCACTAGCTTCCTTATAAGGCATGGAATGTCTGAAAATATATTTATTATACCCTCACATTTGATTAATAGTTTTGCTACCTTTGGAAATATTTTTTCTTCAAATTTTGAAGCATTTTTCCATTATCTTCCATCATAGTGTTGAGAAGTCCAATGCCATTCTGATTCTGGATCCTTTGTATAAAGAACATTTTCTTTTTTTCTCTGTAAATATTTAGGTCTTCTCTTTATGTCCAGCATGATGAAATTTCACAGTGATTCATCTTGGTGAATCCATTTTTATCTATTGTGCTGGGTACAATTACAAAATTCAGGAACTTGATATCTGGGAAGTTTTCATAAATTTTTTAAAATTTTCTCCCATTTTCTCTAAATTTACCTTCCATATTTAGATGTTAGACACCTTGGTATGGTCCTATAAGTTCATTATTTCTTCTCTCCTATATTCTCTTTGTGTTTTTAGTCCATATTCTGGGAGATTTTCTTAACTTTTTAATTTCTCTTATTTCCAAGCACTTTTGTTTGTTCTCTGATTTTTTTAAAAAAAAAATTGGTGTCTTAAACAAACAACAAAAGCAAAAATAGGCAAATTGGATCACACCAAACTAAAAAGCTTCTCCCCAGCAAACAATAAAGAGACAACCACAAATTGAGAGAAAATATTTGCAAATCATCCATTGAATAAGGGTGTAATATTGAAAATATACAAGTAACTGAAACTACTCAATAACAAGAAAACAAATAATTCTATTAAAAAAAAGGCCAAGGACCTGAATAGACATTTCTCAAAAGAAGACACACAAATGGCCAAAAGACATATGGAAAAAAGTGCTCAACATCTCTAATCATTAGAGAAATGCAAATTAAAACCACAATGAGACATCACCTCACACCAGTTGGATTGGCAATTAGCAAAAAGATGAAGGGTAACAAGTGTTGGTGAGAAAAGGGAATTCTTGTACACTGCTGGGGGGAATGTAAATTAACACAGCCATTTCAGAAAACACTACGAAGGATCCTCAAAAAACTAAAAGTAGAGTTACCATGTGATCCAGCAGCCCCACTTCTGGATATCCATCCAGAGGAATTGAAGTCAGTATGTTGAAGAGATGTCTGCACTCTCGTGTTCATGGCAGCACTTTTCACAATAGGCAAGATATGGAAACAACTGAGGTGTCCATCAATGGATGAATGGATAAAGAAAATGTGGTGTATGTATACAAAAAGGAATACTATTTAGCCATGAAAAAGCAGGAAATCCTGTCATTTGGGACAACATGGGTAAACCTGGAAGACATTATGCTAAGTGAAATAAACCAGACACAGAAAGACAAGTATGACACGATCCTACTTATATCTGGAATCTAAAAAGTCTAAACGCATAGAAATAGAGTAGAATGGTGGTTACCAAAGGCTGGGTTGGGGGAGGAGGGACAGATGGGGAAAAAGGGAATGTTGGTCAAAGGATACACATTTAGACAAAGTAGGTTCATGGTGACTATAGATAATAATAATATATTGTATATTTCAAAATAGGTAAAAGAGTAGATTTTAAATGTTCTCGCCACAAAGAAATAAGTATTTGAGGTGATGAATATGTTAATTATCCTGATTTGATCATTCTACAATATATATGTATCAAAACATCACACTTTACCCCATAAAATAGATACAATTATTATTTGTCAATTAAAAATAAAATGAAACTTAAAAAATAAAATAAAATTCATATGTTCTTCTTACATCATAGATGCAATATCTTCTCCTTACTTTCTGAAAACATTAATGATAATTTTTAACTTCTATAACTTATGTTGCCTCCAAGTTACTTCCCACCTTTCTCTGGTTCTGCCTTTTCTGTTAGAGTCTGTTCTCAAATGTCAAATGATCCTTAACTGCCTCCCCATGATGAAGAATGGGACAGTAATCTGATGGCAAGCTCTATGTCCTTGCATGGGCTTGTCAGCTCTGGCATTCAGTATAGGGAACTGCCTGGGCCATTTCCCTGGGGAACGTTAGATATCAGCATCTTGTGCTATTGGAAGAGCTGCAGTAAAGATTCTTACAATCTCTCCATGGAAGCTATAATCCTTACTACTCTTATTCTGGAAACAAGATTGGAAAAATGGCCAGAGATCTCAACATTGAGAATGTGATCACTTCTCTGTCCTGGCTTTGAAGTGTAAGAGAGGAAGGCTGGGGGTCTAACTACTTCTTAAAAGGACTTTAGTCAGTTACTCTGCTGTAGATCCATCCTGGTTCCGGTTTCCATAGGTTCTTAGTGTCACCAATTTCTGAGCAACTGGATTGACGTTGGCTTTCCCCACTGGTAGCTTTCAGTTTCTCTTTCTCAGCTCTGTTGCATCACTTGCCAATCATATATTTGCTTTCCAACTTCCAAATTTTATTGCTAATATCATTGCTCCTATTCTCCTAGTCCTGTAGATTTCTGTGTTTTGCAAAATGTCCCCTCCCTTGTTGCTTAATGGGGTAGCCCCTGCATTCAGCTTGTGTAGAACTTTGAATAGAAGTCCATCTTCATCTCCTCTCAATGGCCTTGGCTTTGGAAATGTTCCCTTCCTATCTTTATCATAAAAATAAAAACAAAGCAAACAAACAAACAAAAACAAAGCAAAAGCCTTTTCTAGTGTCTATGCTCATTTTATTAACTTTGCTTTAATGCATAAAGAGAAATATGCTTCCCCAATTCTCCACTAGTAGGACATCTAACATAAGCAATGAAGGAAAGAACTAGGATTCAGAAATAAATTCTGAAGGAGGACTGAAGTGATTCTCCCCATTCCTTGGAAAACAACAATAGCCTACCAGGTAGCGAAGATCTTGATGAGCTGTGAGAGACCTTGAGACACGTGTGCTGCCCACTACTGGGCAGCCTGGTACTGCTTTTAGGGCTCTCTCGCTCTCCAAGATGGCGCAGGGAAGACCAGGCACTATTGCCAGAGAGGGTGAGATTTGAACTCAGACCAGACGAGAAGAGGGGAAAAGATGTTCTAAATTGAAACTTCTTTTTCGTTTTTTACCAATCAGTATGTCATGCCAGCATCAATCAGTACACCCGCTGTGTGTGGCCTCTGGGGATAGTGGACTATCGCTGGGGATATAGCATTACTGAGGGAACAACTATTTCCCTGACTTCTAGGACGTCACCACCCTTGCGCAGAGGGAAAGTACCCTTTTTAAGGAGGAAGCCATGTCATTCCACATGAAACTCTCCACCAGTCATTTCAGCCCCACTACCTCCTCCAGTGGTGCTATCAAATACGGTAGCCACTGACCACGTGTGACCGTCTAAATTTCAATTAGCTAAAGTTAAAAATTCAGTTTCTAAGTCACTCTAGCCACATTTTAAGTGCTCAACAGCCATATGTGACTATCACACTGGACAGTGCAAATAAAGAACATTTCTGTCATTCCAGAAAGTTCTATTGTCCAGGACTGCTCTAGAACTCTTAAAGGTACCAGAAAGTTTATATGATTCTCACAGACAGATTTAAACACAACCTCATATGTGTTCTTGCAGGTCTTTGTTGCAGCCTCTGGCACAACATTCATCACAGTCTGACTTGAAATGGAGTGAGTCAAATAATACACCTGTCTCTTCCACGTGGCCATCAGCTGACAAGGGCTGGGACCCAGGCTGTGTCATTTGCTATTATTCTGGCAAAGAGAAGTCCCTGAATAAATATTATTTGAATGAATGACTCAACTGTAAACTCCCTGAGGACAGAGACCGAAAAGTTCTCATTTTTGTACTCTGCACAGTTCCTTGAGCAAAGAGAGAACCATATGTAGCAAATGTTGGTTGAATGTCTATGTGCTGGCACATCTGCCAGCCTGAAGACGAACCTTAGTGCCACTAAGACCAAAAGCCAGATTGCTGTGCCCCCCAGACGTGCCAAATGCCCTCTGACCTCTGCCCTTGTACTGTCCCCCTCCTGCTTTGTCGCAGGCCACCTGACCCTCGAGGCTTCATTGCCCCTCCCGTCCTCCATCCGGCAGGTCTGATCCCAGGCCCCCCACCCCACCATCCACGCGCACACCCATACACCTGTGCACTCTGTGCCTGTCTCCTCCTGCGTCTCCTGGACATCCTTCCTCCTCCCTCCTCACACCTGCAAGGATGGTCTCCAAATCGGGTGTACACATCCCCAGGAGTTGCCCAATATGATCTTCTGGGGCATAGAGAGAGAATGTCGGCACTTCTATTTTTTGTAATTTCACTGTTTATCATTGTCGTGTTCTGATGTATGTTTTAATATGTCGGTAATATATTAGTGTAGTCATATATACTTGTTAATAACTTAAATGCACAGATTTAGTGTGTACACTGACGTATTTTTATAGATAGGAGTGCATGGCTAGAAATAGGCGACTGTCCTGGCACACCTCCCCATCCATCCCACTCACATTTCAAAGGCCAGCAGAAGCCCCACTCTGTCCCTGGGTCCTCTGCGCCTCCTTGGCCCAGCTGATTTTCAGGGAATTCATCTTGCGCCCTTTTAAACCCCTAATGTCTCCCATTTTTCAATTCTTCCTGTACTTCTCGGCCACATACTACGCTACACTGTGTTCTTGAATTTTCTGGATTCCTCTCAGCTTCTAGTTTTGTCTTTCCAACCAGATGGCAACTTCCACGATGATTTTGCACCCATTCTGCACCGGAGACTCCCTTAGAACGGAAAAGGCGGGGCGCACGCCCGGTCCAATTGCAGTTGATAAATGAAGAAACAGAGCCAGGGAGTAAAGTGACCTGCTCAGAGTCACGCAGGTGAGAGCCTTACCTGCCCCAATCATAGATTTGGACAGAGGAAGCTCAGAAAACAGAGGAATATTTCTGCTTCCAAGGGACCCTGCTCCGGCTCCAGAAAAGCAAACCCAGCTGCGATGGTTTCCTGCCTGCCTTGAGCTCGCCATGCAGAGGCCTGGAAGAAAGTCTACACGCAGAGGAGGTGTCAGCTGTTAACTTGACAAAGGATAAGAGCCAAGGTCATGACCTCCTAATGGCCAGCCAGCCTATTAGTTTAGCAATATGTGTCTTCAATGTCACCGCCATGCCTAGTGGAGGTTTGATTTTTTATTATTCAGGAAGCCCCTTACTTGAAAATGAGAGAAACCTCTAGCAGCTGCTGGAAGTCCCTTCTCTTAAAATAATAACAAGCAGAATCTTCACCTACGAAATTTGGCTATAAGCTCTCGGCATTCCACTGTGTCCTCACCCTGGCTGAGAGGCAGAGTAAGCAAATGGTTCGAACCTGCAGGCTTAAAAAGAAAGAGAGATGCCAATCAAATGTAAATGATGATCCCATTAAATAATGATTTTCATTCAAACCCAACAATACAAATTTCTCAGACTTCATGATTAGCTCTGTGTCAAATAAACTTCGCTCTTTTTCGTTTTTTTTTTTTTTAACAGTTGATTTGTGATATTTTGTGATAATTTTAGGTTTGGGGTTGGGCCTTTTTTTTTTTTTTTTTTTTAAGTAGTGACCAAAAAAATCTTGCTACATTCAGTCTCCTGAGAATGTTGGGTCGAGTTTTTTGATCCCTGTGACTCATTGATTTGCGGGCTGATGTAGTGCGAGGGGTCCTTATTAGTGGCGTCTGTCCCTGCTGTAATGTTTTTGTTATTTTTCCTCATTTGTTCACTCTGACATCATGTCATTACAGAATGGTGCTGTTCAGGCCCTGCCTTGGCTGTTCGTTAGCGTGTGTTTAATGAGCAGCTTAATTGAGCTGTCTAGTAGGCCACCTGTCGCCCTCCGGACTTATTAACATACTAATGGCCTGACATTGTATTCTCTGACAGGCAACAGGGCTTACTGATTTGATGTCTGGACATGGGGATTTTAACTCTTTGGTATCTATGTGTTTATGGCTCTCTTGTGGAAAAGAAAAAGTTCAACCCATGGCAGGCAAGGAAGGCATGTGGTGGGAAGGAAGCCTTACTCTGTCCCCGCAAACTCAGTTGTGGTTCTCCAGGAAAAAATATGCTCCTTGCAAGAAGAGCAGGCTTTGTTTCGATCACAGCATTATTGTTGGAAATCTGCAGCCCAGGGGAAAGTTTTGTGACTGGGCTTTTCTCTACTGTAGCTAAACAAACGAAGAGCAGCAGTTCTCCGTTGGAGGGATTTGAGTGTGGTCTGTTGTCGCTGCCTTGCAAATCCAGCTGAGGACTGCATGGGGCACCGGGCTGATGGGACGGGCCAGGCCAGAGCCCTGGCCGGAGCTAGCACATGCACCTCGGTGGGGAATGCTGGTTTTGTTGGTGTTTTTCTTCTGGGTTCGTGTGATCGGGTTCTTTCTGTCCTGGGACGTTTCAGGAGAGTGAGCGTTGGTACCAGGCCAGAGAGACAGCTCTTGCAGGAGGACTGCACATTTTCTTTTCTGTCCCATCACCTTTTATTCCTAGTGTCACCTCCTCCTTCAGTGTCCATACACAGGACAAGTATATTTATACATACATATATTTTTTCAAAAAGAAAAGGCTTCGTGAATTTTAACGAAGGTGTGGAAGGTCGCACCCAAGGGCTGAGAAAAATCCCACATGCAGCTGCGGGGTGGGTGGGAGCCCACGTGGAAGGGCGCCATCCGGGGCGGGGTTGGCTGTGGTTCCTGCCAAGTCAGCCAAGGAGCTGCATGCAGGAGGCTGGGTCTGCAGAGAGCGTTCCAGAGCCCGCTGCCCGGAAGCTGCGTTCCAGAACTTGGCATGCAGCTGGCAGGCTCTCTTTATGCGAGGCCACAGGTGGGTCCCCTCCCTCCTGGGCTCTGAGGAGGGGGAATGCTGCAGCGGGAGTCACACTTCCGCTCTTGCCAGTACCCAGGCAGGGTGGGAGGAAGATCAGAACCCCACCCACTGTCTGTCTGGTCACTGTCATGGGAGGACGAAGAGGATGATAGTCGTAGCCTTCATTTTTATCTCATGAGCCAAGCCTTTTATAAACATGATCTCGTTTAACTTTTCTATCCCAGGATTTCTCAATTTCAGCACCACTGACATGTTTGGACCCGATAATTCTTTGTTGTAGGGGACTGTCCCTTGCATTGGAGATGTCTAGCCACCCTCCTACCCTAGCCTCTACCCACCGGATGCCAGTAGCACACCCAAACCAGCTGTGACAACCAAAAATGTCTCCAGACACTGCCAAATGTCATGGGGGGCTGGAGAGGGGTCTCCCTCGGATCAGAAGCACGGCACTGGAGGCAGGTTTATCACCCTGAGTTTGTAGATGAGAAGGAAACACTGAGAAAGTGTGAAGGAGGACGCCAGGCTCTCACAGTAGGAGGCAGAGAAAGATTTAGAGACCCAGGACTGTTGGATCGCATGTCGCATGCCCTGGCTCACTCCTTTGCACAGTCCTCACTGGTCACGAGGGTGGTGACAATCTAGTTGTCACCAGTGTGGGGCAACCATCCACATTCCAGGCTGACCATCGGAGAACTATTATAGATCAGGTATTTTGCTAAGGATTTTACATATCATCTTTTAAAATCCTCTCAATGTCTCCCTGAGACAGGTGTGTTATTAGTCTCATTGAAGAGGTGAGGAAACTGAAACTCAGAGGAATTAAGTAACATGTCCAGGGTCACGCAGCTGATAGGAGAGAGCCTCACCCAGGTCTTTCTGGCTTCAAAGTGCAAATGTTTTCTACTATAGCATCCAGAAGCCATCTGCACCCAGAGCCCCCCATTCTCATGATCCATATCTTCTCTTGCCCAGAAGAAAGGGCCCTTTCTGCCTTTATTTCCCTGGCTGACCACGGTGCTGTGCCTGTTGAGTTTCCCAAGGCCAGGCATGATGGTTAATTTCATGTGCTATCTTGACTGGCCTACAGGGTGCCCAGATGTTTGGTCAAGCATTATTTTGGGTATTTCTGTGGAGTGTTTCTGGATGAGATTAACATTGAAATCAATCAACTAAGTAAAACAGATGGCCTGCACTCATGTGGGTGGGCCTCATCCAATCAGTTGAAGGCTTGAATAGAACAAAAATGCCGACCCCCTCCCAAGTAAGAGAGAATTCCTTCTGCCCAACTGCCTTCCAACTAGGACAGCAGATATTTCCTCTCTTCAGATGCAGACTGAAACATGAGCTCTTCCTACCAGCCTTTGGGCTGGAACTTACACCACCCGCTCTGCTGGGTCTCCAGTTTGCTGACCCACCTTGGGACTTGTCAGCCTCCATAATCATGTGAGTTAATTCTTTATAATAAATCACTTTCTATATATGTGTGCATTGTATTAGTTCTGTTTCTCTGCAAAACCCTGAATAATACAGCATTTTGTTTAGCTTTTACACATGACAACTTCTTACCTACCCATATTTTTAATACTCTGTTTCATTTTGATTTAAAAGTAACTTGTCACTAATACATAGCTGTGTTTTTTTAAAATGCTATCTGAGACCAATGATGTCAGACACCTTCTTCTGTTGCTGGCCATTTGGGTAAGTTGTCACTGTGTGCTGTACCTGGCTGAGCTTCTTCACAGTGATCTTCCAGTTCATCAGTCCACTCTCCAGCCGTCCAATCTAGAGTTTTCCTCATCTATTGAGCTTTGTAAATGTCAGTGATTAGCTGCTTTATCCTTTTTATCCGAGATTTCTAAGTGTTTCTTTTTCATGCCTATCCATTCTTCTTTCATTTCTGTGAGGTTCAAGTGCTTAATTTCTTATCTTTTTTAAAAAATCCCTGTTACTCCTCACACCTGTAATCCTAGCACTCTGGGAGGCCAAGGTGGGCGGATCGCTCAAGGTCAGGAAGTTCGAAACCAGCCTGAGCAAGAGCGAGACCCCGTCTCTACTATAAATAGAAACAAATTAATTGGACAACTAAAAATATATTAAAAAAATTAGCCGGGCATGGTGGCGCATGCCTGTAGTCCCAGCTACTTGGGAGGCTGAGGCAGAAGGATTGCTTGAGCCCAGGAGTTTGAGGTCGCCGTGAGCTAGGCTAACGCCATGGCACTCACTCTAGCCCGGGCAAAAGAGTGAGACTCTGTTTCAAGAAAAAAAGTAGTATTCCATATTTAAAATGATTGGAGTCATAAACAGAAGAAATATTCTTTTCTTATGACAGGAAAACTCCTCTTATATATAGAAATGTTTGGGGACTTTTTGTGGGCATATTAGATTGCCAAGCAGTAGCTAATTTATTGCCAATATATGGCCCTAGAGTCTAGTTTGACTGTGTCTCAAAACTCTCTATATCATCCTAATGTCTTTATTTCTATTTTTCCCTGAGATGTATTGGTTTTCATGTTTACAAAAGGAATTTATTTTTGCCTCATTTACAGTCACATAGTGTTTGCAGAGCCTCAGCATTAATTTATAGCCCTAAAGCAGATATGACTTTGGGATAGGGTTGTTGTGTAAAGGTATAAAGTTTACTACCAATCTTACATATACTTCTATGCATGTATATGGATGGCCACAAACTATTATGTAAGTAAGTGACTGAATTTGAGCCAGCATAAGAATATAGAATAAATTTAAACAGATGTCAGGGAAATCCAATTCTTGCGAAAAAAAATATTTTTATCAAGAACATAAATCAAGAAGTTTATGCACCAGTTAATAGATGTTTCCAGGAAGAAAAGCAGTCCCTTGGACAATTAAACCTTTATTTCCTTTAAGGAATGTAGCTCAGTTTGGCCAGACCATATTTGCAGCAATGTCCTGATTATTTCCCGCCTTATCGTTGATTCTAATGATTCATTCTCTTTAGTTCCATTTCCCATAAAGTGGCAAATTTACTTTTGCATATGAAATTCCATGAAAAAAATGAATAAAGTGCAATTTAAATCATTGGCATTTGTTTCATCTTGCCTTAACAAGCAAAATAATTTAATACTGATTGTGCTGAACTGGTCAGATTTTTACACTATGTGCTTGTATGGGTATTCGAAGCTACATAAGAATTGTAATTAATAATTGTGACCAAGTAACAAGTGTAGCATTTTAATATTATCTCACATGAATTCTTTAGAGTGAACCAATTTCGAAAGTATTTTGTTCATTTACATGTTTTTAAAAAATCTTTTAAGAAAAATTTAGACTTCAATGATTCATGTTTGAAAAAATGACTATGAGAGGATTACTGAGTAATTTTTCTAATTGTTGCACCTGGTCTTAAAATAGTAATTGCAACTTAATAAAAAGAACTACTTGTTAATTCTTTTGAGTTCTAGGTAGATTCTTGTTATCAGACCTTTGTCGGAGGTGTAAAGAGCAAATATTCTCTCCCATTTTGTATGTTGTCTATTTGTTCTAGTGATAGTTTCTTTGGCTGTGCAGAAGCTTTTTAATTTGATCGGATCCCATTTGTTTACTTTTGTTGCTGCGGTAATTGCTTTGGGAGGTCTTCTT
>CAUYRT010029226.1:0-21437 GCA_963574885.1 Lepilemur ruficaudatus
CTAGAGTGCAGTGACATCAGCCTAGCTCACAGAAACGTCTTCTAGGCTCAAGTGATCCTCCTGTCTCAGCCGCCCAAGTAGCTGGGACTACAGACACGCGCCACCGTGCCCAGCTAATTTTTTCTATTTTTAGTTGTTTGGGTAATTTCTTTCCATTTATAGTAGAGATGGGGTCTTGCTCTTGCTCAGGCTGGTCTCGAACTCCTGAGCTCAAGCAATCCTCCTGCCTCGGCCTCCCAGAGTGCTAGGATTACAGGCGTGAGCCACCACGCCTGGCCAAATACATACTTTTTTAAGGCTCTTAGATATCTAAAACAAATCAATTAAAATGTATTAAAAGTTATCAGAAAGTCTGAGTTACTAGATTTATTTAAGCAAACACTAAAATCAAAGTTACTTTTTCTTAGACAACAAAACAAAGCTTCTAGTCAAAACTTTTACTAGTCTCATAATATACAAAACACTCTCCACAAAGGCCATGCCTGAAATTACTATAACCAGGCTCTTTATGATAACAATAAGACACCTGTATTATCTCACTTGACCCTATAAAAAAAGTTGGGTGAAGTAAAATATTTAGGGAGATTAAATTATATAACTCTAACTGGCCTAGCTGGTAAGTGGCAAAGACAGAATCTTAGTAAGATGTTCCATCTCTAAATCACACGATCTTTCTGCAACAACTGGAGATCCTATTGGTAGCTGCTAAGTTCTCCTGGACACAATTCCATACCAACCTGGATTGTGCCATACTCTCCCAACAATGAATGGTGTTATAATCAGGTTGTTTTATTTTGTTTTTAATACATTCCATCTCCAGCAAAATTAATACAGTAGGATCATTCCTTTATTTGGATTTGTTATTGTTCTGTGATTTCTTACCCATCAATTTTTTCATGTATAATACCTTCCCCCAACACAAACACAGTGAAATAAAACACACTGTACAGCAATGTTCACTTTTAAAAAATATGTAACTTAAGCCAACTTTCAGAGTATACATATGAACACAAGATAAAATAATATATCCTTCTCACTTTAAATTTTGGAAAAGTCAGATCTATTTTCTATTAAAAATGAGAATAACAACACATTTAACACATTAACTGTCACGTGAATTGTATTTAACTCACACTAGTTTTGAGCCCAGGGGCCTCGTGAAGCATATGTAAACTCACATGTCTCTTCACCTTGGGAGCCACGTGAACTATTTCTTAAGTTGCATATAACTCATGCACAGAAAACAATAAAAAACCACAAATTTTTCATTAAATTAGAAAGGATCATTTTGTTTTCAAAGTCTTTATTCTATTTTCATAATAAAACTCAGTGGTCCCAAGAAAAAAAAAATTTTTTCTGATGTGGCAGTCAATGTGTTAAATGAGGTTTTTGATTTCTTCAGAAAAAAGCATTCCTACCTCTATTATATAAATGTTTGATTTGACATGAGCAAATTTATTCAAGCATGAATTTCTAAATCACTAGTAGAAAGTGACTAGAACATGTGGCTCAATAAAGTTTTCTTATATACAGGTTTGCAATTTTCCTCTTCTGCCCTTTACAGTAAGCACACTTATTCATGGCAGCTGCATAAATAATTGGCATCTTTCTATGTCAACATTATTGTTTACCCAGCAAATTAAAACACAATTTTAGTTGTCTGCCAGTATTATAAGATTTTTTCACGTTAAAAAAATAATTTAAAATTTTAACATTTCAAAAGTCTAAATTAGAGTTATGATTTAATTACTACAATATAATGTAATTAGCTATCTGGTACCGAGCCTATGTAGCTTAATAAGCTTAATAATTCTCAAATCCTCATTTAAGATCAATTATTTGATATTTTTATTATTAATAATTATGTTTTTAAAGGCACTCAACTGAGATAATCCATTAGGAATTTCCCTCAATATTTACCTTGGTCATAAAGTTATAAAATAGCCTTTTTCATAATTATAAGGTACAAAAAAAAATTTAACTCTGCTACGACAAAGGCAGCCAGTAGAGGGACTAAAAGTTTACTTTTGCCATTAAGCAGAATAAATTCACATGTTTTACTCTCAGAGCAGAGGTTCTTGACATAAAGAAATCCAGACATATCACTAGACAATACAATACAAAGCATAATGTTCTGCCTAGAGTGCTATTTACTAATGGGAATCTTTTTGTCATATAAAAATTTTGATTTTAACATTGGCCAAAACCCTTAAGTAAAAGGGTTTTGACACAAGACATCTGAAGTAAAAATTTTCACTTCACTTAAAATTTCTTATTATAGGTTCTCTCAACAATTGATTATCACGGCATTAAACAATTCAGTTAGGTCGGGCGTGGTGGCTCACGCCTATAATCCTAGCACTCTGGGAGGCCGAGGCTGGTGGACTGCTCAAGGTCAGGAGTTCGAAACCAGCCTGAGCAAGAGCAAGACCCCGTCTCTACTAAAAATAGAAAGAAATTAATTGGCCAACTAAATATATATAGGAAAAAAAAAAAATTAGCCGGGAATGGTGGCGCATGCCTGTAGTCCCAGCCACTTGGGAGGCTGAGGCAGAAGGATCGCTTGAGCCCAGGAGTTTGAAGTTGCTGTGAGCTAGGCTGACGCCACGGCACTCTAGCCTGGGCAACAAAGCGAGACTCTGTCGCAAAAAAAAAAAAAAAAAAAAAATTCAGTTAAGGCATAAAATCTCAGTAACAAGAAAATTTAAAGACTGCACTTAAGGTAAGCAAATACTATTCATTAAAACCTATTTTTGCAAAGAAAATGCTTTGGAAAATGTTAAAGTTATTTTGAAAAGAAAATTCCCCCAAACATTAACTGGGATCTCAGAACCAGAATTCTTTTCATTTTACCCAAGAAACTGTAGTAGGGGAGAAACACAAGAATTTTACTGTACCCTTAAAACAGGTCATAACTGATCTTGTGAAGCAAAAATAAGGCAGCCCTGAGCAGTCAGTAAACATCATAGTGCTAGCTTTGGTGTAGGACCAAAAGCCCAAGTTTTCTTCCAGTGTCACCACATTCCACTATGTGTGCTAGTCCTTCAAACAATCCCACAAAAGACAGCCAAATGCCTTTCTGTGCTACAATTTTCCCATGGTATTAGGCTTTTATTGAAGGAAAAATGTGTACCAAGGGTTAGCTCTCTCTGGCTCTTCTGTGACAGAGTCTTTAGTTAACCCACAGCCATCACACTATGTTTTGCTATATGCCAGAAAGGTAATGGCCCACAGAATTCAACAAATGAGATGTTAAGATGCATATCCCTAGTACATTGCTTATCACTAATCAAATATTTCCAGAAATAGCCTATGCTTTTTTCAGTCTAAAACTTTTTTCAAGTGCACAATAGCAACAAGCAAAAATGTTAAAAGCTGGAAAGGGCTGCCTTGAGAGGTAAGTACATTACTAAAGGTTTTCATACATATACTGGACAAGTATTTCACAGGGTTGTCATTAAAATTTTTGTAGTGGTTAAACTGCTAGACAAGATGATCTCTAGGTTCCCCTTATTTACATCTCTGTAGAATCTACAGAGACAGTAAAAATATATTTAAAAAATCTGCATTATCTATCCTACTATTTCCTCTACTGCCATAGATAAAAGAGGTGACAAAATATGTTCCTCTAAAATTAGAAACCACCTCTCATAGTCATTTAGAAAATTTTTCTGGTATTTGGCTACATGAATTTGTCAAAATTCAGATTCTATAACGTGGCCGGGCGCAGCGGCTCATGCCTGTAATCCTAGCACTTTGGGAGGCTAAGGCAGGGGGGCTGTTTGAGCTCAGGAGTTTGAGACCAGCCTGAGCAAGAGCGAGATCCCGTCTCTACCAAAAATAGAAAAAATTAGCCAGGCATGGTGGCGCGTGCCTGTAGTCCCAGCTACTCGGGAGGCTGACCAGGAGTTTGAGGTTACTGTGAGCTACGTTGACGCCACGGCACGCTAACCAGGGCAACAGAGTGTGACTGTCTCAAAAAAAAAAAGGTTCTATAAAGCAAATGTTAAAATATAGAAACATTAATATAAATGTAATATTCTTCTATTTTAAGCTTATTTTAAAAATTGCATCTTAGGATTCAACTCACATCCAAAAATGTATTAGTCATAATATTACTGATAAAAATAAACACTGTTAAAACTATATAAACTGATGAAAGATTCTTTTAATACATACTTTGCAAAGCAAATCAACTAGAACATTCTTTAGATCAGCAGTGCTTAAACCTCAAACATGCGCATACCACGACCAGAACTTTTTTCCATGTCTGTTTATTCCCTGTACTAATATTTATATACTTAACATTTTTCTTTAAATCAGTTCCATTTTTAGCTTCTAACTATAGCAATATAATCTATGAAATCATAGTTTTCATATGCTAATTATATTTGTCAATTCAATAATTCATTGTCATTAACAATGTTAATTTTTTTAAAAGGTGGGGAGGTTCATTAAATTATGGTATGAATACACAAATGGTTAATTACACATTCCAAAGAAAATATAATTATTTAAGTCAATAAAGACTTGACAGGTGCTTGCATCATTTCAGCACAGGAAAAAAATAAAAAAATAAAGACTTGACAGGCTTACATTTAAATATATTCCAAGACCAGAATTATAAGTTTTAAGTTTGTTTTCAATTTCAGTAAGATTATTACTTTTGATTGTTACAAATCTCAAGTGGTGAGGCATAAATGAGTCTTCTGATGTCAAGTCTAAAATATTCATCTTAAGAAATTAGTGCTTTTAAAATACCTTTGACTATATACAAAAGATCCCTGAAAGACAGATTAGAAACTGATAAACTAATTGCCTCTGAAAAATGGAAGTGAGCAACTATGTAACTCTTTATAATACTTCAAATTCTTTTAATCATATGCATTCATTACATATTCAAAACAAATACTCTTCAAAATTAAAATGTGCCTAGTATCCCAAAATAAAACTTTTAAAAAACCTGCTAGTGTATATAAATGCAGTAACTTAGAATACATTAAGGTCCGTAACCACAGAAAAACATGTTCTAATTCTACATTAAAAAAATATTTTTAGTTTCAAGTAATACCATTATACAATTGTGTACCAATACAACTCTTTTATTCAACCCACATAATTCCTTATGTTAAAAATATAGCAGCATTAAAAACAGATGGAATAAGACTTGAGCAAAAACAGGGGGGAATTTCATATATTTATTTTAATAAATGACTAAGGAACTCCACCTTGGAATTTGATCTAAATAATAAACCAAGCAACCATAATGTAAGAAATAATCATCATAATAACTGAAGAATTACTAAAGTTTGACTTTGTGAAAAAAATTAAGGCAACTCAATAACTGATAGAGCCAAGTACAGTTGCAAAGAACAGCAATATAAATTCAATATATCTAAAATATTAACATTAATAATTTAGTTTTTGAGCTTTACATTTGAACTGGAGTCTAAAGTTTGAGTAAGATTACTCTATCAAATAAATTAGTTTTAGCAATACCTAAAACGTAGTATTAGCAAAGAGTGCTTATGCCAGCATAGAATGAGTAATGAGGGTACCAGAAATATAATATAATTTTACTTAAGAAATACTAACATTCTGGATAAAGAACCTAATACATCCATTATATTAAATGGATTGGGTAATGTTAACTTGGGAAAAAATTATTCCAGCAAAGCATGTAACAATAAACACAGCAGAAATATTTTTTAAGTAAAGAAAAAAAAAAAAAGCCACGATATAAACACATTTTCAAAGACAGATGCATGAAGTCACATAACAATAATGATAAAACTTAATTTGACCTCAGCAAATCTGCCTATTCTCTCTCTCAAGATTAACATATCAGCCTGAGCAGGAGGAGACCCTGTCTCTACTGATAGAAAAATTAGCCGGACTTCGTGGCACATGCCTATAGTCCCAGCCATTCAGGAGGATGAGGCCAGAGGATCACTTGAGCCAAGAGTTTGAGGTTCCTGTGAGCTAGGCTGACGCCACCACACTCTATCCAAGGCGGCACTCTACCGCCTTTTTTGAGACTATAGCTCAAAAAAAAAAGGATAAGGAATTAACCATCTCCTTGGGTTGTTGGTTTCCAAAAAAAACCTACAGATAATACCTTTGCAAAAGTCTGGTTAAATCACATCTTGAACTCAGCACTGAATTCACTTTCAAACACTGTAACAAGCAGACCTTGACTGCAGGACAAAGTAGAGAAAGACCATCTGGTACTTCCTTCTAAACATCCACACTACAAATATGCTCTCAAAAGATACAATTCTCACATACAACTGTCCTGTAAGAAAGATGGAATTCTATGACAGCCTTCTACATAAATTGCTTAAGACTATACAAATGAAAATGAAGAGGAACTGCCTAACAAATGTTTCAGACCAGGAAAGTTAGCAATAAAGCATTAAATTTTAAAAAGAAAAAAAAATTCTTGATAATCACTTGGAAAAACTCAGACAGTATATTATTTCCCATATGCTATGGCTGAAGGCCAACCTGAAAACAATTTAATTAGATAAGACATATTATGAGATTAGCTTTAAGGGGTCCTGCTTTATAAAAAATATGGATTTTTAGTTTTCTAGGAAAGAATCAAGACTAACCCAATTTCACTAAGATTTTTACAGAGGAAATACTTCAATTTCAATATTTCGATTTCTCCAAATACACTATATAAATATTTGTACTTGAATAAAAGTTTCTAGGAATCCATTCTTGCTAGATTCTGATTCAAACATTTATTGATTGTACCAAATACCTTCAAATCTTTACAGATTTCAAATTTTCAAAATAGATGACATTTTTTAGAAATAAAAAAACTAACTATATAATATTTGGGTCTTATCCTTTTAAAAAATTTCTTTATAAGCCTTCATAATAAATTATACATATAAATCCACCAATGGTTTTACCTTAGAAATGTGCCTCATGAAGCAGATGTCACATATGGATGACTGTGCAGACTACTACATGTTTTAGAATGTTACTATAGCTCATTAAACGGAAACTCTCAGAACACAAGATAATCCATTTTTACGTTAGGATTTGCGTTCAACATAATCTCACTTGGGATTATAAATTACCCATTCTGGGTTAACAATAAAATTTAGAATAAAGACCTTTTACTTTACTACATCATTTAGGCCCAGTCTTCTGGTTTTTCTTTCTAACTTATTGATTTGAGAAATGGGATTGGCATGACTAAAATTCAAAATTTTACATTCATTGTTACCTGCTAAAGTATGTAAATGATCAAGAAATATCTCAACTGAGGAACTTCCAGAGGCCACAAAGACATCATTTCGCTAATTCGTGATAATCCAAAAGTATATCTTGTCATTATCTTGCAGACTAAGCCTTTGTAACATCACCTACTGTCATTTGCAGCCTAACCCTCCACAGTACACTGCATACTCAATCATCTTCAATTCCTTATTTAAAATAATTGATTGTTTTCTATTCTTTCAGAATATTCCTGTTTGGACATTCCCTGTGCTAAAACTCCATAATAACCACAAGACTTTGTTGCTGCTTCCTACTATCTAACAAGGTTCACTTGCTTTAAGACAATGGGAAAGTTTTCCTTTAATATGCCAGTATCAAATCCTATAATTTACTAGTTACAAATTACATCACCTAATAGTTAATACCACAATTGCTTTCCTCACATACTCAGAACTGTTCTCATGATCATAATAACATTTTGTAGATGATATAATCCTTCCAAGGACCTTCACCACAAGTCCCACAACATATTTGGGCAAAACTAGTTAATGAAAAATATTGAAATATCATCTTTTAAGGCACATATAAAACAGACAATAGTACTAGAAAAAATTTTGATAGAGCCACTAAACTGACAAAAATTTGTCCTTTGGTTACAACTAATCTCTTAATTGTAAGATTTTTAAGTGAAGTCCTTTTTATGTACAACTATACCTCTCAAAAACCAATAATCAAATTTCAAATCATATATGCCCCCAAAAAAACTTCATACCAAAAAACCCTACCAAGGCTTATCTTATTATGTTTCTTCTCAGATAAATCTACATGACAAACAAAAGTAATCACATATTTTATACTTAACATTTCTTCTGGACAAGAACATCCTCCCCTACACTCCATCCCAACCATCACCAACTTGAATTCTAAAACATATAATTATAAACCTCTAGAAATGGACTCCACCAACTTCCTCAAGGAAGCTTAGAACCTTTCTTGCTTTGAAAGTTAAAAACATGCTTGTTTAAAAAAGAAAAGTACTCATTCTTATGAAACTTTTTAGAAAATAAATTGAGATTTTGGGGAAAAAATCTTCAGTAACAGCAAGAGGGAAGTATTTTCAGAGCAATCGTTAAGAGTTTCAATTCAAAACCAAAAGCCATCGTTCTCTATGGCAAGAAATTTTACATTAGCAGAGAACACTGACTAGCTAATTCTAGCTTCTCATGATGGATGCGCAGTCACGTAACAATGTTTCGATCAACCACAGGGCCCCCTTACAAGACAGTGGTCCTATACGAAAAATTCCTATTGCCTAGTGATGTCTGAATGCTCCTGACTCTGTGTAGGCCTAAGCTAATGTGTATGTGTCTTAGTTTTTTTTTTTTAACAATAAAAGCCTAAAAAGTAGAAAAAATAAATAAATTTTTTTAAATGTTAAAAGCAGAAAACAGCTTATAGAATATGGATATAAAAAGAAAATTTTTGTATAGCTGTATGTATTTGTATTTTAAGCTGTTACTACAAAAGACTCAAAAAGTTTAAAAAAAAGTTCATAAAGTTACAGTAAGCTAAGGTTAATTATAAAAGAAAAATATTTTTTAATGAATTTAGCATAGCCTAAGAACACAGTGTTTATAAAGTCTCAGTAGTGTACAATAATGTCCGAGGCTTTCATATTTACTCAATACTCACTCACTGACTCACCTGAAGCAACTTTCACTCCTGTAAGCTCCATTCATGGTAAGTGCCCTATACAGATGTACCATTTTTTTATCTTTTATATATTTTTACCATACTTTTCTATGTTTAGATATGCTTAGATACACACATACTTACCATTGTGTTCCAAATGCCTACAGCATTCAATAGGGTAACGTACTGTACAGGTTTATATCTAGGAGCAATTGGCTATAGATACCATGTAGCCTAGGTGTGTAGTAGGCCGTACCATCTAGGTTTAAGTGCACTCTATGACACTCCCATAATGACAAAATCACCTAACAACACATTTCCCAGAATGTATCCCTGTTGTCAAACAATGCAGGATTATACACTGGGTTATGGAACAACCTTAATTTTGTTTTTGTCAAAGGTTTCAGATTTAAAAAAGCTTGTATCCTGTTAAGTGTTTACCATAATATTAGGGGTGGTAATAATAATCATCAAATGAGTTACTACCATGTGCCACGCAGGCCCTTTCTAGGTGATGAACAAATATTATTTCTAATCCCCACAAAAATTTTCAGGATTGGTATTTTCAACTTTCTGTGGATGAGAAACTTGATGCCCCAAGAGCTTAAGAGAATGGTCAATACAACATAAGCTAGTGAGTGGCAAAGTCAAGCACAGCCAATTCTAATAAAGCAGTTCATTCCATATCACCACACTGTTTTTTCTGGGAAAAAAAAGCAGGATTAAAAAATAACCTCTAAGTATCCATAATTTCAATGTTTCAAATTCAAATAAAAACAAATTCACAAAAATCATAACAGGTTGTGTTACAATAACAAATTATGCTGTACATCACTTAATCTTCATCACAATCCTGCAAGATAGGTCCTTTTATCCTATTTGTCTGGTAGGGAAAATGAGGCTGAGAGGTTATATGACTTGCCAGGTCATGGATGGAATGGGAATTCGTAAACCAATCCAGTCAGATTTTTCTGAATCTTAAGACACAATGCTAGAAATTTTCAAAATTACCTTCAGTCAAAGGAAAACACAGTAGTTAACAAGTTAAAAAACTGTCCAGGTAAAAAGTTATAAATGTAGCCCTAACACTGGCTAACATACTACAAAGTAGTATTACTATAGAGCTAACTATATCAGAAATGTAGTAATGAAGTATAAAATCAAAAAGTATCATTAAATATATATGTATATTAGAATCTAGGCCTTAATAACAATTATGGTATAAAATCCTGTCAACTATCCCTTACATTCATATCATATTCTTACTTTTTTCCAAACAAGGGGGAGGAGGAACTCCAACTGAAGCTAAATTATAACAAACAGTACTTAGATACAGTGTTATAAGAAAAGCTAAACATAACACAGCAGCAAAATGAAATTCCCAGTTTGCAAACAGGAAGTCAAAAAATTCATATTGCATCACAGAACAGACAAAATCCAAAAAAGCAACTCAGATCTACTGGCTATACCTTTAAATAAAATGTTATTAAATAACACACAAATTACTAATAAAAACTATGTAATGGTTCCATCACCAATTATAATCTTTTAAAATATTTCATAAATGTGAAAAAATTAAGGATTTTAACCTTTCTGGGCCTTATTTTCTTCACCTATAAAATGAGAAAGATGGAGTAAACTTCTAACATTACTTTCATTCTAAAGCCCTATACAACAATCATAATAAAACATAGAAAGTCAAATGAAAAGTTCTGTCAATAGACGTAAAATCTCAATTTTTTTCAAGAATGTAAACATAAATTCACCAGGTTTCATACTTACGATTTGTGTATTTAAGATATATACCAATAAAAATGTCAAGAGGAGGAAAAGAGATCAGGGAAAAAGACAAACCAAAACAAAGCCAAAAAAACTTCAATATTTTGTTTACAATCCGACAATGCTTAAATTGTATAGAATAATAAAACTGGTCAGGTGAGCTAGCTCCTATAATCCCAGCACTTTGGGAGACCAAAGTGGGAGGATCCCTTGAGCCCAGGAGTACAAGACCAGCCTGGCCAACACAGTAAGACCTCATCTCTAAAAACAAATTTTAAACAAAATTCTACCAAGATAATTTTAGAGTATGAATTTGAGTGAAGGTTATGATGGCCAAAAGTAATTTTAAATATTTACAATATTTAATAAACTATAAAATATTATAGAATCTCTTTGGAAAAACCCATGACATGAATGTGGCTAAACAATCATTTCAGCTAATTCTGACCACAAATGACTTGAAATCAATTCAAAATACTTGAATAAGTAGAATTCTTTCATTCAAATATTAGATTGTTCCTGGTCTTTTAATTTCTAGTTGAATATAATTTAATATATAATTATTGACATTCTCTTACATGAAGAGCAAGTAAATTTTTCTAAAGGAGAAGTACAATGTGGTATTATTGCCTTTTATACTTAAGATTTGTTTTGGAAAACTTCTAATTAAGAATTCAATGATGTCTTTAAGATACTGTTTTTCTTTCTTTTTCAAGGATCATGACCAGGCAGTTTTTTGATTCTTTAGAAACAAAGAGAGGATAAAAGGATAAAATTATGAAGAAATTGTGGGAAGTGTTTTGAAAGAAAATAAAATTTAGGTCTTGAAATATTTATTTCCATCTGAATTGCCACTACTAAATTAATGCTCAATAGGAAATAAATCATATGCATTTTATACTACTTTGAGCTTAGTCAAGTTTTATTAAAATATCCCTTGATTTACCCAAAAGATGTGCTCCTCAAAGTTTGCTTGCAAATCAAATTTGTGTAAATCTCATCTTAAACGCACTAGGGGGAGCTCCCTAATTGGAAAAATCCTAAAGCATGTGCTTTTGTCACCTAAGTATTCCTATAAAAGAATGACTTTCTGACTTTTCTGCTAAATTATTTACATTCAGCTTTTATTTAAGGTATTTCTTTAAAACCCCATCCCTGTACTTTATCCCATGTTTTCATTTAACATCTTTCTTTAAAAACACCACTCTATGCTATCAACTACCTCTGAAGACAACTTTGGGTACAATGGCTTCATTATTGCCAATCTGGAATAAGCAGCAGAGGCACAGGGTGGTAATGTGACTGCCCAATGTTACGTAGTAATTCAATGGCAAGGTTGAGATTAGGATTCCAATTCTCACATTTCTGGCCATTGCTTTTTTTCTATACAGTAAAGATGGGGAAAAAAACACTTAAGCAAATTTGACTGTAAAGTCCCCTCTCCACCAGTAACAATTGAAAATACATTTTAGGAGACTTAAAAGTTTAGATGCTTTCCAAGACCATTCAGTGGGGAAAGGGTAGTCTCTTCAATAAATGGTGCTGGAGAAACTAGATAAACTGGATATACACATGCAAAAAAATGAAGTTGGACCCTTACCTTACCATATATAAAAATTAACTCAAAATAGATTAAAGACCTAAACATAAGATCTAAAACTATAAAACTCTTAAAACAGGAGAAAAGCTTCAATGACATTGGATTTAGCAATGATTTTGTGGACATAACAAAAGCAAAACTAGATAAACTGGATTATGTTAAAATTAAAAACTGTGCATCAAAGGACACAATTAACAGACTGAAAAAGTAATCCACAGATTGGGAGAAAACATCTGTAAATCGTGTACGTGATAAGGGTTTAATAGCCAGAATATATGAAGAACTTCTAAAACTCAACAAAAAACCCACCGTAAAAACGGGCAAAGCACTCTGAGGAGGCCGAGGCGGGCAGATTGCTCAAGGTCAGGAGTTCAAAACCAGCCTGAGCAAGAGCAAGACCCCGTCTCTACTAAAAATAGAAAGAAATTAATTGGCCAACTAAAAATATATAGAAAAAATTAGCCGGGCATGGTGGCGCATGCCTGTAGTCCCAGCCACTTGGGAGGCTGAGGCAGGATTGCTTGAGCCCAGGAGTTTAAGGTTGCTGTGAGCTAGGCTGAAGCCATGGCACTCACTCTAGCCCAGGCGACAGAGTGAGACACTGTCTCAAAAAAAAAAAAAAAAAAAACGGGCAAAGGACTTGAATAGACATTTCTCCAAAGACAATACACAAATGGCCAAGAAGCCTATGTTGATGTTCAACATAAATTAGAGAAATGCAAATAGAAACCACAGTGATATATCACTTCACACCTATTAGGATGACTAACGTCAAAAAAAATAGCAAGTGTTGGTAAGGATATAGACAAAGTACACTATCAGTGGGAATGTAAAATGGTCCAACTGCTATGGAAAACAGCATGGTACTTCCTCAAAAAATTAAAAATGGAATTACAATATGATCAACAATTTCACTTGACGGTACATATACAAAAGAAATGAAAGCAGGATCTTGGAGATATTTGCAAACCCATATTCATTGCAGCATTATTCACAACAGCCAAGAAGTAGAAGCAACCCACATGACCACCAACAGATGAGTGGAGAAGCAATAAGGTGGTATACACATACAATGAAATATTATTCAGCCTTAAAAAGGAAGAAAATCCTGACACACGCTACAATATGAGTGAACCCTGAGAACATTATGCCAAAGTTAAATATACCAGTCACAAAAAGACAAACATTGTGTTATTCCACTTATATGAGGTATCCAGAGTAGTCAAATTCATAAAAACAGAAAGTGGAATAGTGGTTGCCAGGGGCCACGAAGGAAGAGGAAATGGGGAGTTATTGTTTACTGGATACAGAGTTTCAATTTTGCAACATGAAAAGGTTGTGCTGGATGCACAATAATGTGAATATACTTAACGCTACTAAACTGCACACTTACAAATGGTTAAAATGGTAAATTTTGTTAGATGTTTTTTACAATTAAGAAAATTTTAATTAAGGGGCTTAAAAAATTTACAAAATACCATTCACTATTGTGTTTCAGGTTCACATTCAGCATTGTATGTTCATGTATAGTAATGTACTTTCATTTGGAAATGTCTATAGCTTAATATATACAAAACTATTATTAACACATTTGTTGACAACTTAAGGGAAACAAAAACCCCAAAGGGGAATCAAGTTTTCACTATTTCACCTGCCAACCTTAAACGAGAAGCCTTTATTTGGTACTACCTGAGTACTGAAGAGGTACTACTCCAGTAAAGGGAAAAAAGTAGAATCCAGCAGTAAGTTATTTTACCTGGATTATCTGCTAAATTCATAAATAAACCTTTATATGCCAAAGAATAAAACTGGTTAAAATTCTCTCCAAGAATCATTCAATTTGATCTTACCTAAAAAGCCACCATTTTTCAATGAGGTGTAAACACTCATTAGTGAAGTCCTCAAAAAATTAAATACATATATTATCTCCTTTTAGGATTATCTGTCAAGGATTGTCTTTACCAAGGGTACACAGTCGGTCAGATGCCATTCTAAGTCCTGGAACACTCTAATCGGTACTGATATATTGTGTAGTGAGAGTATGGAGTTAGGTCAGCAACAAAAATGATGAATTACAGGCCAGAGTAAGATTATAGCAGCTAATCCTAACTGAAACCTAACTTAAAAAAAAGAGAGGCAATGTTGAAAACATTGATGGAAAACAGGCAATTCCAAACAGTATTGAAAAAAACTGATCCACATATACAACTTTAATCAAACTTCTAAAACTTTATATGTTTCCTAATTTTAGGTATTAAGGCTGGTTCAGATTTTCAGTGGCTCTAGGGATCAGCATTATTTGAAACTGTTGAACACATGTGAAAAAAATGTTGTCAAATTTATCTGCAATGATAAGCAATTTTATAAGGTCCTTTATAAAGAAGAGTGACCAGAGGCTACACATTGTTCCAGGACTGTAGAAATATCAGCAAATGGTACTGATTATCAAAATTAAATATTTGTAAAAACTTCTATAGGCACAGAATTTCTTAGTAGGATATCCAAAGTGGTTGATGAAAATATTCAGAAGAATCATTCTTTTTTCTCAGCTACTTTAACCTCACTGATGCTCTGCAAATTCTGATAGCATCCTAGCTAATAACGCAAAAGGTATTTTATTTGTAGGTATGCTAACTAAATTAACAAATGCAATATAGACATTAATATTCTTGCAATTGGTTATGGAAAATCACATATGTGCATGTATGTGGGGAGATAGAGGATTATCTATGTAATATACAAATATATATACATTGACCCATATTTAGATATTTAAGAAAATAATTACAAACTTATTATAAAGTTTTTTAGATGCTCTATAAAATAGTTATGTTCTATCTTCCACCTAACTCACCTTTTCTCATTTCCTTCAACTACTGAGATTATATACAAGTATTTAGTACTGTGGGCTCTACAGATCCTAGTATAGAGCATGAAAAGGAAAGCACTTAAGTAAAAACACTGAGATTACAGTATAAAGGTATTGCACAGAAAACAGGCAGATACAAAGTACTTTTACAAAGAAGAAAACACATGAACAGTATTTAGTACTAAATACGTGAGACATCCAAAATTCCTAATAATTTATCCTTTTTATGAACACAAAATGTGAAATGTTTAAATCAGCAAGAAAAATAGTTTTATGATGAAAAAAAATCTTCTGCAAAGATGTTTTCTTCTAATTGAATACTCTTTACTCAAACAATCTTTCATGTAGAAACTGTGGCTTCTTAAATTATTTTAATGTCAGTGTCATTTTTATGAGCCAATTCAAGACATAAGCATTAATATTATGCCTTGCATCCTTGCTTACTCATCAAAATAATTGAGAAGCATTATCCCTCCCTGTTGCTGAATTAATAAACAGTAACATCCCAATCTTCAGGCTCTTCTCTTGGTCAAAGTGTTAAGAGCACAGTAGCACCACCGTGCCCTCAAACTTTTTGTAACCTTTATAGACCAGAACTAAAGTGTTCTCTGGGGGAAGATGGCAACTGGGAAAAGGAAAATACAAGCTTAAGTTACAAATGCCCTCAGCTTCTCCATTAGAAGTCATTCTTCTAAGGAAGCATCCTAAGAAATAGTTTCAATAAATAGTAGTAGGTGAATGTGTACAAATGCCTTGCCAACTTATGAAATGTGATGCAGAAAAACCGGAAATTAATAGTTCTGCTATACATTGACAACTGACAACCAAATCAGGTAACCATATAATGGTAAGTTTCAAACATCTTTGAACTCAAAGTCTGGATGAAAATCTTAAGCAATAAAATACTGTGTAGTACTACATATAACAAAGGAATATGAAAGAGAAAGAAAGTATTTTAACAAACAAACCAAAAAGTTCATGGCAAATATACCTAAATTATGGAGTTGCAAAATGAAGCACCACCGGGAAGGGGAAAAAATAGAAATATTGATGTGGTAAGAAAATACATTTACCTAATTAATGACATAAGTTCAATTTGGTAAAATGAATCTGAATTGTAATGTACACTCTAAATTCAACTATTTATAAACAGTCTTAAGCGCTGAATAGTTATTTCTAAGAAGTAAAGCATAAAGATTTCTAAATAGGGGAACAGTTCAGTTTCTTTTATATAAAACAAATAAAAGTTGTAGTCACACAAATATTATGTGAAACTCATAATGGGGGACTATGGAACTTGGGAAAAGAACACAACACATACCTCAATATATCATTATGGTAATAGTATTGTGTACAACATAATAATTGAACTCCTTGAGAATAATATTCCTTTGTTATATGTAACATTACACATTCTTCAATATCTTTTATTTCCAGGGTAGCAAAAAGTTATGAGGGACCACCTTGCATTACTCCTTCGTGAACCATCCTGTGATAATAGTTAGTCTCATCCTCAAATAGATGAAAGTAAGTGCAATAAAGGGACCTGAGGGAGTTAGGGAAGGGAGGGTTCCTTCATATTTTCCAGTCTTTCTGCCAAGGGTTTGGAGTTTAAAAACAAAACTCTACACGTGCAATTTAGAATTTTTCCTGCAAGTTAACTGTGTACGCTTCTAAAGAGAAACCTTAATGTACTCAGTCAGTGAACTCTAATGAAAATCTTCTTACCTTTCAGAATACATATACTGTGCTTAAATTAAACCCTGATGGAACAAACTGAATAATTTCCTCTAACACTTTTACTAATACAGAGAGATCACTGATCAACCAGTGTCTATAATCCATTGAAATAGCTGCACATTCGCCTACGGGTAAAGTATCAGAGTAACTGAGTTTGGTGAGACAGATGTTTTTTCACTTTTACATCTTTAGTGAACTTCCAAGGGATTAAAACCAAATTCATGTTAATTTCATAGCAAAAAATTCAGATTCTAATTCTGAATACCAATGCATTCTAAAGAGGAAAAAAACGAGGGGATCTAAAACCATACACAATAGGGTGAGAGTTTTACCTTCGTACTATGTGCACACTGTATTTTAATCTGGAATGTTTTATACTTGTATGTCATGTTATACAGTTTTTGGACTGGACTGTGTTTTTCCACAAAAATAAAAATTAACTATTTTGCCACCTTATTCAACCTACCTGCCCATAGTTGTCTATGCCAGTTACTAATCTATTTAAATTTAATAAATCAAAAGCTGTCCTTAGGGATTGGCCAAGAGTCGTAAGTCCTTCAGCCTGAAGGTTTTTCAGTTCATTCATAAACGTTGCATGGTTTTCTTTCCATCCAGCCTGAAAAGAAAAATGTAAGAATTTTTTTTTTTCATCTTTTAAAGCCAGGTACACACGGACAGCTGTTCTAATCTGACATGCACCATGTAGCCGCTTCACTTTGGGTTGTGATAGCTTGGTTTATGTATTAATACCATATCACAGCCGAGGAAACTCTTCCAAACAGTGGCCAGGAATAAACCTACTGGCTCTATAGCTTTTGGTAGCTAACGGCCTTAGTACTTTGTAACTTCACTGGCAAATTTACTACCTAACATAATACCCAAAATGCGGACATGTGAAGGTGCTAGGGGAAAGCAGATGGGAACAGGACTTCCGAAGTTAACCTACAGCTGTCCCACCGGCCCGTGGCCCCTTAGGAGGGTTCTTACAAGCCCAAGCCTCACAGCCCCCGATCGGGCTCGCTCGGTGGCCAGGCTGATTCCCCTTTAATGCAAACCGGGGCTCTGCGCGGCCGGGCCCGGCTGTCACTCGGGCTAACTTGAATAAATATCCCCCACAGTTCATTGCTGCCGCTCACGCCGCGGAGGGGAAATGTCGGCCATGTTGATCGCAGCGCCGCCGCCGCCGCCGCGCGGGCCGGGCCAGGCCGGGCCGGGGAGGGGACGGCGGTGGCCCGGCGACTCCGAGTTGCGCCAGGACGCTCCCGAGCGGGGGAGGGGGTGGGAGCCCGCAGGGGAAGAGACCTCAGCGCCCCGAGCGCGGCGGGTGGGGGAGGGGAGCATAATGAAGGGTGAATGGGGGGGCGGGGAGGGCGAGCGAGGAAGGAACAGGGAAGGGAAGGGAGGAAAGGGGGAGGGCGAGGGCTGTTACCTTGATAGCATAGGGCGGCTCTTCGAAAGTAACCAGCATATACCTGTCTCCTCTGCTGGCAGGGTCTCGGGCACGGAGCTGCGGAACGGGAGGAGGACAGGGCGGGCGAGAGGGAAACACAGAGGCGAGGTTACCAGGCGGAGAAGGGGCGCCCGGCGGCCCCGCCGCCCCCACAGTACCCCACACGCAGCGGCCACCCCTCCACGCCGCCCCCCACACACAGATCGCTCCCCACACACCGCCCGCGGCCGGAGCTAGGGCCCCGGCCGAGCCCAGCTCGCAGCGCCCGCCCGCCCGCCCGCCCGCGCGGTGGGGGAGGGGGACCCCGAGCCCGGCAGCTCCCGCAGTCAGGTCCCCGACACCCCCGCCCCGCCGCCCCCCGCCGCCTCCCCCCACCCTGCCTCCAGCGGGCCGCCGGGCCGGGGTCGCCGCCCGGGCTCGGTCAGTCGGTACCTTCATGAAGGTCTCTACCGCGCCTTTGGCCGTGTCCAGGTAGGTGGTGCCCAGATGGCTGCGCTGGTTCATAGAGGCAGACGTGTCTATCAGGAACAGTAAGATGGGCATAGTGCTGGCCGGGGACACCGGGGCCCGAGGTGGTGGAGAAAGAGATGGTAGAGGTGGAGGCGCCGGTGGCGGCGGCGGCGACCGCCGCTACGCGGGGCGGGGGAGCGCGGCCCCCGGGAGGAAAACACCGTCTGGGTCTTTCCTCCGGCTGCGGGGAGTTTCTCCCCCGATAGTTGAGAGGAAACTCCCCAGACCCAGTCCTCCCCGTCGTACCCCCGCCTCCGCCTCCTCCTGCCTGCCTGCCCGCTGGGGCGGGCGCCCGGCCGTCTGTCTGTCGGTCCGTCCCCCCCCGCCTCGGGGGTCCCGTCCCCGCTCCCGGCCCCTGTGTGTGTCCCAGCGGGAGACGGGCCTGGCTCCCCACCCCACCCCCGGTGCAGGGAGTGGGGACCTGGGAGCTGGCGAAGAGGGGAGTGGGCTGAGGGGAGATTGGCCCTGGGGCTGTTGGGAGAAGTTTCAGGGACTCCCTCCGCACCCCGGCGGTGTCACCACTTTCTCAGCCCCTCTCGCTACTGAAGCGCTTTTCTCTCTCACACTCCGGTTTTAACTCGGGCAGGGGCTGCAGAGGCTCCGCCCCTGACACGTCCCCGAGCCACGTGATGCACCGCCCCGCCGTTCTATTGGCTAGTCCGTAGCTTTTCATTAGCATATTCAAACAGCTCAGGGGCGGGGGAAGCTTGTAGGCCGGCTCCGGGGACAGTTATTGAGCACGCGCGGAGGCGGGGCGTCGGGTGCGCGCGAGAGCGAGCGTGAGGGGCGATCCAGCGGGCGGGCAGACGCGGAGGCGGGCTTCGGGATGGGGCGGGGACTGGCCGCGGAAGGACCGCGGGTGGGGGCGGGGGGCTGCGTCGGCGCGCGCAGGGCGGCCGAGGCTGTGAGCGTGCGCGTCAGGGCGGTCGGCCTCTCCTTGGCTGTTGGAGGTGATAGGGGTCGGGGGAAGGGAAAGGGGGGCTGTTGTCAGCTTCCCCCTGTGAGGTCGTTATAGCGTGGACGAGTGAGGAAGGCTGAGGAAAGTGAACAAACACCGGTTAGGAGAAGAGGGCACGCCCGCGGCCGCCCTCCTGAGGAGGGCTCGCGCCCGCGGTCGCCGGAGGAGGGTCTTGGGCCTCGGAGGGCCGGCCCTAGCGCGGGCGGGCCCGGGGCGGGGGAGGGGAAGTGAGAGGTTGTTTATGACCCGGGGACTGGTCTCTGCTAGTCCCTCGGCTCCCGCTGGGGAGTGGAGAAGAGGGGCGAGCCTCGCTCGGCCTTGGGGAGCGACCACAGGGGAGGGCTGGGCCCGCAGCAGGCCCCGAGCGCTCCCGTCGGAAAACCCACCTAAAAGGGAACAAACGCTGTATTTCTTAACCCGACCCTAAAAGGACCTAGAGGAAAAGACTCAAAAATCTATGAAAGTTTGTTGTCTGTTTTATTGTCGGGGAAACCTAATTGGTCGTACCAAAGAAGTACCTTTCTCAAAGCCCTGTTTACTGAAGCCCATAGAATGTATTTTAGAGCTGGGGAGTGCCTTAGCCCATCATAATCCATTACCCTCATTTTAAAGTGAAAAAAGTGACTTCAGCTGACCCAGATAACGCAGAGAATGGGTTCCCCGGAACCCTGCCAGTGCTTTTTCCTCTCCCCATATGCTGCCTCTCAGACTGGTTCCAAATACTGTGTGAGGGAAGACGTTCTCTGTTAAGCTCCTGTCGTCTTACCTGGAGTAATGAATCCGCTCCTGCATGTGCTAGGAATACATTTTCTTCAATTACAGTATTTGAAAAAAGGAAGGCACTGCCTTAAATACGAGTTAAGGGACTTAGACCTTATAAAACTATATAGGTATTTATAGGGCCTCTCCCACTAGCCTTGCATTTCCGGATTTTATTTTTTATCCTGAAATCCATATTTGCCTTCTGATCACTTAAAGAAAGTGTTGCTGTTAACATTAACACAGAAGAGACTTGCTTTATGACATTTTTTTAGGTTACATATTTTAATTTTTTTATTAATTTAACAAATATTTATTGAAGGCCTATTTTATAATTTTTTTTTTAATTTCAGAATATGGGGGGTACAAGCATTTTGGTTTCATATAATGCCTTTGCCTCACCCAAGCCAGAGCTACAAGCTTGCCCATCCCCCATACAGTGTACTCCACACTCATTAGTTGTGGGTTTACCCCTCCCCAACACCCCTTCCCACCCTGTTTTGTGTTTAACTGAGAACATCACTTCATCCTGACAACCTCATCATCCACATTACCAGTATTTTTCAATAAAAATAGTAAGACACTACCACCACCAGAGGGAGCCCGAGCCTTCTCTTACACACAAGTTGACCCTACCAAAACTATTGTTTGAGCTTTAATGCCTCTTCCAAATATCGCAATGAGCAAAGAAAGTTCACCCATGCAGAAAAGCAGTTTCAACAAAGCTGACTTTTTTCCTAATGATAGTAAGCAAGAACACCATGTTGAGGGTAGCCGAAAAATGTTCTAGATAGAACAGCTGATCCTCTAGATGGGTATCAGTCATTTGTGATCTTAAGGGCAT